>CAUYON010106164.1:0-46045 GCA_963573935.1 Arctocebus calabarensis | reverse complement strand
GCGGGCACCTGTAGTCCCAGCTACTTGGGAGGCAGAGGCAGGAGACTCGCTTGAGCCCAGGAATTGGAGGTTGCTGTGAGCTGTAATGCCACGACATTCTACCCAGGGCGACAGCTTGAGGCTCTGTCTCAAAAAAAAAAAAAAAAAAAGCAAACATGAAATCAGGTACAGGCTCAGCACCTATAGCTCAGCGACTAGGGTACCAGCCACATACACTGGAGCTGGCGGGTTCTAATGCAGCCCAGACCTGCCAAATAACAATGACAACTCCAACCAAGAGATAGCCAGGCGTTGTGGTGGGTGCCTGTAGTCCCAGCTACTTGGGAGGCTGAGACAAGAGACTCACTTAAGCCCAAGAACTTGAAGTTGCTGTGAGCTGTTGATGCCATGGCACTCTGCCCAGGGTGACACAGTGAGACTCTGTCTCAAAAAAAAAAAAGGCGCCAGCCACATACACCTGAGCTAGTGGGTTTGAAGCCAACCAGGGCCAACCAAACAACAATGACGGCTATAACACCCTCCTCCCCCCACAAAATAGCCAGGCGTTGTGGCAGGCGCCTGTAGTCCTAGCTCCTTGGGAGGCGGAGGCAGGAGAATCGCTTGAGCCCAGGAGTTGGAGGTTGCTGTGAGCTGTGATGCCGTGGTACTCTACCCAGAGCGACAGCTTGAGGCTCTGTCTCAAAAAAAAAAAAGAAAAAAAGTTCGAGATCAGCCTGAGCACCAGCAAGACCCTGTTTCTACTAAAAAGAGAAAACCAGCCAGGCATTGTGGCGGGGGCCTGTAGTCCCAGCTATTTAGGAGGCTAAGGCAAGAGGATCACTTAAACCCAGGAGTTTGAAGTTGCGTGAGCCATGATGCTAGAGCACTCTACCCAGTGCAACAGAGTGAGACTTTGTCACCAAAAAAAAAAAAAAAAAACCACACAAACAAACAAACAAAAAACACAACAAAAAAATGTTCCTGGAGGCTCAGTGCCTGTGGCTGAACAGGCTAAGGTGCCAGCCACGTACACCTGAGCTGGCAGGTTCAAATCCAGCCTGGGCCTGCCAAACAATGATGGCTAAAACCAAAAAAATGGCCGGGCATTGTGGCAGGCACCTGTAGTCCCAGCTGCTTGGGAGGCAGAGGCAAGAGACTCGCTTGAGCCTAGGAATTGGAGGTTGCTTTGAACTATGATGCCACGGCAATCTATCCAGAGCAACAGCTTGAGACTCTGTCTAAAAAAAAAATGTTCCTGGAGGCTGAGAACTGTCTCTGAGTCCTCAACCTCACAGAGGGCACGTTAGGCTCCCTTGAAGTCCAGCGATCACCACCATGGCCAGACTTAACACATAAAAATGCAAAAGGCTAATTTTTTTTTTTTTTTTGTAGAGACACAGTCTTGCTTTATTGCACTCAGTAGAGTGTCATGGCATCACTCAGCTCACAGCAACCTTGAATTTCTGGGCTTGGGCAATTCTCTTGCCTCGGCCTCCTGAGGAGCTTAGAGTACAGGCACCTGCCACAACGCCTGACTATTTTTTTGTTGTTGCAATTTGGCCAGGGTCGAGTTTGAACCCGCCACCCTCAGCATATGGGGCCGGTGCCCTACCCACTGAGCCACAGGCACTGCCATTTTTTTTTTTTTTTTTTTTGAGAAAGAGTCTCAAGCTGTTGCCCTGGGTATAGTGCTGTGGCATCACAGCTCACAGTAACTTCAAACTCTTGGGCTTAAGTGATTCTCTTGCCTCAGCCTCCCAAGTAGCTGGGACTATAGGCGCCCATTGCAACGCCCAGCTATTTTTTTGTTGTTGTTGCCATTTTCATTGTTGTTTTAATTGGCCCCGGCTGGGTTCGAACTGCTAGCCTCGGTGTATGTGGCTGGTGCCCTACCCACTGAGCTACAGGTGCACCAATACTCAGTTAATTTTGACTGTCCAAAAACAATGCAGGGGGTGGCGCCTGTGGCTCATCGAGTAGGGCGCCGGGCCTCATATACCAAAGGTGGCAGGTTCAAACCCGGCCTCAGCCGAACTGCAAAAACAGAAAAATAGCCAGGTGTTGTGGCGTGCACCTGTAGTCACAGCTACTCTGGAGGCTGAGGCAAGAGAATTGCCCTAAACCCAGGAATTAGGAGGTTGCTGTGAGCTGTGTGACGCCATGGCACTGTACCAAGGGTGATAAAGTGAGACTCTGTCTCTACAAAAAAACAAAAACAAAAAACAATGCAGGCTTGGTGCCTGTGGCTCAAGTGGCTAAGGCACCAGCCACATAAACCTGAATCCAGCCTGGGCCCTCCAAACAATAATGATGGCTGCAACAAAAAATAGCCAGGCATTATGGCAGGCACCTGTAGTCCCAGCTACTTGGGAGGTGGAGGCAGAAGAATCGCTTGAGCCCAGTTCGAGTTTACTGTGAGCTGTGATGGCACGGTACTCTACCCAGGGTGACAGCTTGAGGCTCTGTCTCAAAAAAACAAAAAACAATGGATAGTATTATTTTAGTATACGTATATCCAATGTAATATTTGGGGGAGATATATATGTATATGTGTATTTTTTTTAGACACAGAGTCTCACTTTGTTGCCCTTGGTAGAATACTGTGGTATCACAGCTCACAGCAACCTCCAACTCCTGGGCTTAAGCCTCAGCCTCCCAAGTAGCTGGGACTACAGGCGCCCGCCACAATGCCTGGTTATTTTTCTGTTTTGCAGTTCCGCCGAGGCTGGGTTTGAACCCACCACCTTCGGTATATGAGGCCAGCACCTTACTCGATGAGCCACAGGCACCCCCCTGTTTTTGTTTTGAGACAGTCTCACTTTGTCACCCTTGGTAGAGTGCTGTGGCCTCAAGCACCTAAACTCTTGGGCTTAAGTGATCCTCTTGCCTCAGCCTCCCCGGTATTGGGGACTACAGGTACCCGCCACAACACCCAGCTAAAGAAACTGGTTTTGGGGCTGCGCCTGTGGCTCAAAGGAGTAAGGCACCAACCCTATATACCAGAGGTGGTAGGTTCAAACCCAGCCTTGGCCAAAAACAAAAGAAACAGGTTTTAACACTGGATTAGAGCTAGTTGAAACTGTGTTGATTTGCGTAGCATTCTGCAAATATTTATCAAGTACTTTTTCTGGACCCACATGTTGTAGGCAATAGCACTGGGCCCCAGAGAGGCCTCCACTCCAGGCCTGGTACTGGGGTATCTCCCAGGAGGGGAAGAGGAGGGGACAGAGCCTCACATTGATATGCCTGGCTATACTTGTGATGTAAAGGAGGGTATAGTGAAGTGAGGTTTTGAGGGATACATAGGCCGTAGGCTTGTTTACCTTGATCAGGAGCCAAACCCCTGGTCAGTTGCTGAGGTATGACTTTGGGCAAGTCTCCTGTCCTCTCAGACCTTTGGTTTCCCCAGCTGTCAAAGGAGACAGTTATACTGCCAGGCTCTACCTTCAGAGGCTGACCTGGGGGCCCAGTACAAGTGTGCGTGGGACAGGGATGGGCCATAGATGGCTTCACTGTTCTGGCTAGGGCTAGTTATTATGAGGAGGGAAGCTGAGGCACAGTCCTACCCACAGGCTGCCCACCCACGGCGGAGGCCCTGCTATACGGCATCCTGCAGCTTCAGAGGAAGATCAAGAGGGAGCAGAGACTCAAGATCTGGTACCGCAGGTAGTGCCACCACTACTGGAGCCATCGGAGCGTGTCTGTGTTGTTGCCCCTCGAGATCTTCAATAAAGCTGCCCTCAGGCCCCACTATCCTCCCCCCCAATGTGGTATGTGGGGGAAGGTCCTGTCTGCATCCTAATCAGAGCCTACCTGGGGTCCATGGCATGGCCCATGTCCAAGTAGTAGGTAATGGCTTAGGGAGATGGGGCAGGAGAGAGACAAGCCACATGCTCCACTGGCTGCCTCATGCTTGGATTCTCACTTGGCCTCACCCAGGGCTTTGGAGATCGCTGGCTCTGCCTTCTCTGGCCCATGTCCTCAGCCTGTCCCTTTGTCCTGTAGATTCTGTGTGGACATCCAGGATGTATATTCACTCAACAAATGTTTGGTTATCTCATATTCAGAGCCAGATGTTGTTGGTGCTGAAGGCCCTGGTTCTGCAGATGTTGAATGTTTGGGATGGTTCTGGGGACCAGCAGTTAGAACTGGCAGGACTAGGAGGGAACACCCAGGACATGGGTGGGGGTGCAGGCACTTCGCCCAGCTAAGTTTGGTTGACACTGAGAGGTGAAGATCAAGTGGGAACAGTGTGTCTGGCAGAGGAAACAGTTCACACCAGGAACTGTGGCCTAGACCTGGCGGGACAGGTGGGCCCCAAAGCATAGCCACAGGGCCTGCCTTGGTGCTCAGGTCGAGGGTGAGTCAGTGGAGGGAGCCAGGTGGCGGCCTGGCAGAGGGAGGCACCTGAGTCTCCTGGCAGGAGGGCAGTGCCAGCTCACCTCTGAGGGCACTGGGGGGCTCATACTACACCTGGGTACCTATCCCTTATTAGAGAGCATTTATGACAGCCAAGACCCTGAGGTGGGCCAGGGTTTACACTGAGTGGTCATTGGGGCAGCAGGGATGGGGCAGACAGCAGCCAGGGTACTCCCTGGGGACAGGGCTACAGGGCTGTTCCTGCTCTGGACTCCAGTCAGTGTGCTTAGAGGGTACTCTGCTGCTGGGGTAAGGGGAGAGAGTACGCAGGGTGCTGAAGGTCCTGGTGGATCATCTTACCTCACCCAGCCCTTGTGCTGCCACCCTGAGGACCCCCTCACATACCCTACTCTAAATAGGCAATTGGTGAGTGGTTTTTCTCTTTGACTCTGTCAGCTGGTTCTTGCTGCCTGGGGGGAAGTGGCTCTCATGGATTATTTGGCCATGTTTGCCACAGCAAGATGGTGGTAGCCAGAGGCCCAGAGCCTTGGAGGGGAGTGCCCAGTTTCTCCCCAAACTCATGTGACAGGTCTCAGTCTTTGCTTGGAGAGCAGGGGGAGTACCTAGAAGCAACAGTTGCACAATCATTGCTGAAGGCCAAAGCCCTGTGTTAGCATTTATTTTACCCTTGAGGACCTGCAAAGGGAGGCTATAGTACTCCCACTGCAGAGAAGGTCAAAGCTGCCAATAGCACTTTAGAGACTAGGAGAGGCCAGCGCCTGGGCACCTAGCCACCAAGGCACTGAGTAGTAGCAGTAAGGGGTTGTCCAGAAGTCCAAAGGCCCCATGCTAGGCTGGGCTCAGTGCTTGGTGACTAGGGGTGTGATCATCTCCGGAAAGGCATAGTAGCGGCAGTCAGCTGGTGGGACCAGCACCATCACCTCTGTGTGGATGTTCTCCCTCCGGAACCCTGCATCCAGCAGTGCGGGCACCTGTGTCTCCTGGTGGGATAGCAGTGCCAGCTTACCTCTGAGGGTACTGGGGGCTCACACTACACCTGAACACCTATCCCTTTATCAGATAGCATTTATGAGAACCAAGACCGTGAGCTGGGCCAGGTGTGGATGGGAATGTCCAGCTGCTGAAACCAGGCAGTGGTTTCCTACTGTCCTGGAATGTCAGCCCCCAGACTGGGTCCTCAGGACTTAAGGACATTTGTCCTGGTGTTTCTCCCCATCTTCACCAGAGCAGTGGGCAGAGCAGAGGATCACAACAGGAAAAAAAGCATGTGGGCCTCCTAATCCATGTTTTGGGAGCAAAGCTGCCCTGCTGGCTGCATGTACCAGACAGGCGCTCAGAAGTATGGCTCAGAGCTCTGCATCTCCTTGCCAAGAAGAGGAGGAACAGGGTGTGCAGAGGCCCTGAGAGGCACAGCTAAGCCAACAAGGGCACATCGCAAGTGGAAGAGGCCAGAGGCAGGGTGCTGGGGGATCATGGGAGGTGGCTAAACTAGGGAAGGTCCCCACCTGATTCTTAAATGGTCCAGCCCCCAAGGCCTGTGGCCCCTCCTCAGCCCACTCCAGGTTGCTGTATTGAGACTAGTTCAGGGCTCTGAGAGGTCCCAGAAGTCATACCTGAAACATAGTGGTGATATTCGAGTATTTGGACTTCATCAGCTCCCCCCAGGAGGTAAGATTGCAGTAGGTGAGGACACCCCCTGGCTTGAGCAGGCGAAAGGCATGGTTCTGGGGAGGGGACAGACACTGTTCAGGCAGGAGGCTGGGGTTTGGTCCCCCATATCCCAGCAAATCATGGACAAAGATAGGACGACAGCACACACTCCCCCGGCCAAGGGCCATGTCATGGTGCTGACCACTGAGGCCCACCTTAATGAAGCTGAACTGGTGTGTGTGCCAGGTCTCTTCCGACAGCGGGTATGTGTCATACAGGATCCCTATGTAGGGGATGAAACCCTACCTGCTCAGGGCTGAGCTTGGCAGCCTGGCCAAGGCTCTCCCAGCTCATCTCAGGGCAGGTGAAGGCAGCACAGGTTTGAGAACCCCAGAGGCCACACTTTGAGGTCTACTAATCATGTTCCTCACCATGTGCCAAGCCCTCAAACGTCCACCCTCATGTCCTCATCCACCCAGGCTCTGTGCCCCAGAACAGATCAGGAAATTGTGTTCTTTAGAAGGTCCCTACTCCACTGAAGGAGGGGGCTGGATTACAGTAGGAAGGGCCAGGTCATCCCCTTGATAGGTCCCTCTCACCATCAAAGTGACTGTCAGGCAGAGTGGGTGCCACCTCCTCCCACAGGCCTTTCAAGGGGACAACCTTGGATAGCAGAAGAAAAGAAAAAAACACTGAACAACAGAGTGGTGCCCAGGGAGAAGAACACCTCCCCCTTGTCTGTGGATGCCCCAGAAGCCCATCCCCCTCTGGTGGCAGAGGGCCTTGAGCCCAAGTGGGATGCACCTTGTGTGGTTGTTGTTGGGCCCAGTCCTGTAGCCGCTGGAAGACACCATCGTTGCACTCTATGATCCAGTGCTCCTGGATGGAAGCCTCCTGCACCTTTGAGGCTGCAATGGCCATGCCAAAGCCCACCTCCAGGACCCGCCCCCCTGGCAGACAGACAAAGGTGCCAGGCATCACATAGCAGGTCTGGGAGAGGAGGCTGACTGGAGGCGGGGGCACAGGGGCAGGGCTCTGGCTGAGTCACATTCGCCACAAGGACAGGAGGGCGGGTCTGGCACAGGCCAGAGGCGAACAGAACAAGCAGTGCTGAGTGGGAACGCGTGGGTCCTGGGCAGTGGCCAGGGAAGCCGAGGACAACAGCTTTTGGGCCCAGCCCCGAGGGGAAGGCAGAGCCTTGGACTTTGAGCCCTGGCCCACTCTGTTTGCACTAGTAGCCCTTATCTCTTGCTTTGGTTACTTTTCTCTCCCCTCCATCCCACCATGGAGTTTGCAAGGTCAAGGCAAGAGCTGAAACAGTCTGGGTGAGGCGGCTGGTCCCCCACTGACCACGGTTGTAAGCCTCTCTCTATTCTGATTTGCACTTGACCCTGGATGTACCCGTATGCCAAGTGGGAATGCTAAGGCCCGACCGGTGGAGCGGCTTGCTCGGGCCTAGGGAGCCCCCGCACCCCTCGAGCTCGGGTAGTAGGCAGGGCCACCTCTGGGGTCAGCGGTCTCCCTGCGCCAGCTTTCCCCGGCTATTTTTAGCCGTAGAGGGGCGGGGCCCGCGCATGTGGAGCCTCCCCCGGCCTGGGCAGCTCCCCGCCCGGCCGCGGCCCCTGTCCCCAACCTCAGACGGGGACAGCTGAGTTCCACCATGGTCTGGGGTCCGAGGTCCTAGACTCGGACCCAGCTCGTCCCCATCCAGAGCACTAAGATTTTAATCCCCAGAGAGGAAGTTCCCGCTTCGTAAGAACGCCTAATGTGGGCAGGCCCCGCACCCACAACACTGCCCTCTAATGCCCTGCTGCCCGCCACGAGCAGCTCCACTTCCTAAGCGAGGAAATCGAGGCTCGAGAGGCGCAGGTGCGCAACGGCTGGAGGGTGCGCCAGTCTGCGCGACGCCCCCGCCCTCGCGGGCCGGCGGGGCTACCTTTGGAGGCGGCGGCCGCCGCCAGCGCGTGCATATAGGGGGTCTCCCAGCGCTCCATCACCGGCTTGCCCAGGATGCGCAGGTGCGTGTCCGCCGAGTCGTAGGCTGCGGGTGCCGCCTGCCACACTGGGTTGCAGTTCTCTCCCGGGGCGAAGATGGGGGTCGCAGCGGGGGCGCTCATGCTGAGGCTGGACGGCGCGTACCGACTCAAATCCAACGCACCGGGCCAGGTCCCTGCAGGGCCTTCTGGGCAGGGGGCGGGCCGGGGGGCGGGCCGTGGTGGACCTGCGTGTCGGGCCGGGCGGCCTCTAGTGGCGGACTGCGGGCGGGGAGAGGGCTCCTTGATTTGGGCCGACGCCCCCTCTTTTCTGGGTTCCCGCGCCCGGAAAGCGAGCCTGTAGGGGTGATCTCCTGAATCTAGGACTTGCGGGCTCGAAGCCTTACCATGTCACTTACATACCTCAGTTTCCCTATCCGTCACTACCACAGGAAGCCCTCTCCTCCTGCGATGTGAGAAGCTAACGATTTTCCAGGCTCTGTTGGAAGTGCCTTAAGTATTTTATTTTTTTATTTTTTTGCAGTTTTTGTCCAGGATTGAGTTTGAACCCGCCACCTCCGGCATATGGGGCTGGCGCCCTAGTCCTTTGAGTCACAGGCGCCGTCCTATTTTATTTTTGGATTTCAGCTTGATATAAGGGTACAAATGATCAAATAACATTATTTACGATGGTTAAGTAAAGTCCAAGTTGTAGTTAAGCCCTTCACCAAGGAGGTATGCCTTATACCCATACATTGTGTGGATTAGGTGAGAGCTTATCAAGCCTCCTCCCTTCTCACCCCCCACTTGAATGTAGTTGTGTTTTTTTCTTGAGTGGGCTTGTAGTTCGTCTACTGGTTTCACAATTGTATTGAATACATTGGTACTTGCTTTTCCATTTTTGTGATACTTAGGAGAATGTTCTCCAAAACGTTACCAAATCCATCCAAGTAAATACAAAAGATGTAAAGTCTCCATCTTTCTATGGCCAAATAGTATTCCATGATATACACACACCATAGTTTATCCATTTGTGAGTTAATGGTCACTTGGGTTGTGCCTTAAGTATTTTAAATCATTTACTCTTCAGAAGATAGTACAGTGAATTCCTTTTATTTTATTTATTTTTATTTTTTATTTTTTTGAGACAGTCTCTGTCACCCTAGGTAGAGTGCAGTGGCATCACAGCTCACAGATACCTCAAACTCTTGTGTTCAAGTGATTCTCTTGCCTCAGCCTCCCAAGTAGCTGGGACTACAGGCACCCGCCACAGCACCAGGCTATTTTTTGTTACAGTTGTCATAGCTGGTCTGGGCCAGGTTCGAACCCATCAACTTCAGTGTAAATGGCTGGTGCTGTAACCAATGTGCTAAGGGTGCTGAGCCTCTTTTTGTTTGTTGTTTTTTTTTTGTTTGAGACAGAGTCTCACAGTGTTGCTGTGGTGTCACAGCTCCACAGCAACACAGTTGGAGCAACCTCCAACTCTGGGGCTAACGCGATTCTCTTGCCTCAGCCTCCCAAGTAACTGGGACTATAGGCACCCGCCACATTGCCTGGCTATTTTTGTTGCAGTTGCCACTGCTGTTTTAGCTGGCTGGGGCCTGGTTCAAACCCGCCTCTTTTTGTTGTTGTTGTTGTTGTTGTTGCAGTTTGGCTGGGGTGGGGTTCGAACCCACCACCCTTGGTATATGGGGGCCAGTGCCCTACTTACTGAGCCACAGACACCGCCTTCTTTTTGTTTTTTTTGAGACAGTCTCACTATGTTGCCCTCGGTAGCGTGCCATGATGTTACAGCTCACGGCAACCCCAAACTCTTGGGCTGAAGTGCTTTTCTTGCCTCAGCCTCCCAAGTAGCTGGGACTACAGGCACCCGCCACAATGCCCGGCTATTTTTTTTTGCAGTTATTATTATTTAGCAGGCCCGTGCCAGGTTCGAACTTGCCAGTCTTGGTGTATGCAGTCAGAGCCCTAACCACTGAGCTATGGGCACTGAGCCAGTGAGTTCTATTCCTATCATCACCATTTTACAGGTGGGGGAAACTAGGGCTGGGAGAGGTTAAAGTCAGCAGTCTCATGGCCTCAAGGGGGGGGACTGGGGACTCAGGATTAGAGCCCTACCAGCTCTATTTTTAGCAGAGGCTGAGCGCCCTCTCTCCTTTTTTTTTTTTTTTAACATTTGAATTTTCTGTTTATTATTCATAATCCCTCTTTCCTTTAATGAGTTTATTTTATACCCTTGTGTGCTAGGATCCACTGAGATCCCAGGACCTTGGTTCTGGGGGTTTGGTTCAAAAAGGCCTCTAGGGGTGGCACCTGTTCCTCAGTGGGTAGGGCACAGGCCCCATATACCAAGGGTGGCAGGTTTGAACCCAGCCCCAGCCAAACTACAACAAAAAATAGCCTGGCGTTAGGGCAGGCACCTGTAGTCCCAACTACTTGGGAGACTGAGGCAAGAGAATCGCCTAAGCCCAGGAGTTGGAGGTTGCTGTGAACTGAGACGACACAGCACTCTGCTGAGGGCAATAAAGTGAGACTCTGTCTCTAAAAAAAAAAAAAAAAAAAAAGACCTCTAGTTCTGGAGACCTGCACCCAGGCCCAGCAGCAAGGTGCTAGAATTGAGGCCTCAACCTGGCCCATGGTAATACCTTGGGGTCATCCTTCCTGGGACCACCCCCCCTGCAGAGCTCTGTTGGCTTCCTGGCTCTCATATGGGGCTTTCCCTTTTCCATCTAAACATGGGGCCACCATATGCACTCTGAGTGCTCCGTTCCCACCAAGTGCTTTGCAGTTGGGCTGGGCGAGGTGGCTCACACCTGTAATCCTAGCACTTGGGAGTCCAAGGTGGGTGGATTACCTGAGCTCATGGGTTCAAGACCAGCCTGAGCCAGAACAATACCTCATCTCTAAAAGTAGCTGGCATTGTGGCAGGTGTCTGTAGTTCCAGCTACTCAGGAGGGTTGAGACAAGAGAATTGCAGGAGCCCAAGGGTTTGAGATTGCTGTGATCTGTGACACCAGAGTACTCTACTGAGGGCAACAAAGTGAGACTATCTTGGAAAAAAAAAAAAGGCGGCACCTTTGGCTCAAGGAGTAGGGTGCCGGCTCCATATGTCGGAGGTGGCAGGTTCAAACCCAGCCCCAGCCAAAAAAAAAAAAAAAAAGAACAGGTGGAGGGTGTTATTATGTGGAAACAGAGGCCTAGGAAGGCTGAGGTCACAGGCAGTTGCAGAGCCAGGGTTTGAACACAGATAGCCTCCAATATGGCTCTCCACTCTGGGCTCTTCTCTGAAACTCCTGGCATCCACCATTGCTGGACAGCTGCCCAAGTCACTGCCCTGCTAATATAGCCTTGCCCAGGGCTGCCAGCCCCTTCCAGCCCCCTGGGAAGTTTCTGTGTCCATTCTGCCCTGGGGCCTCTGCACATGCTCTCTCCTCTGCCTGGGGAGCCTCTCATTTTATGTTGGTCTGGTTGCCTTCTCTTTCTGCTTCATGCTTTTTTTTTTTTTTTTTTTTTGAGACAGAGTCTCACTATGTTGCCCTCGGTAAAGTGCCGTGGCGTCATAGCTTACAGCAACCTCAAACTCTTGGGCTTAAGCGATTTTCTTGCTTCAGCCTCCCGAGTAGCTGGGGCTACAGGTGCCTGCCACAATGCCCAGCTAAGTTTTGATTGTAGTTGTCATTGTTTAGCTGGCCAGGGCTGGGTTCGAACTTGCCAATCTCAGTGCATGTGGCTGACGCTATAACCACTGTGTTACGGGTGCCAAGCCTCTGCTTCATGCTAATACCATGTCTTCTGTGTCTTCTAGGAGGCTCCCCCAGATCTCCCAGGGTGGGTATACCCTGTTAGAAGCTGTTTTATCTCTCTCTGGCATTTCTCTAACTGAAGGTGTTTGTTCATGGCTTTACTGTTTGGACATATCTGATTGGACTGTCTGATGATCCTGGCACATAAGTGCTCGTAAATACTGAGTGGTGCATGTTGGAGTCTAAGGAAGACTTACATCCCTGAGTTGGGAATCACCCTCATGTGATTCGTCCTCTTTGGTCCCTTTAACCTTGCTGCCATGAGCATTATGACAGGCACTCTACAGTCCTCTACCCCAGTGGCCGTGTGCTGCCCAAGGGGCATAGTGAGGACTGCCTTCTTGTGTGGCTGTGTAAATAGATGGCACAAAATGTCACCCAACTCAAAGGATGCCCTGGAATGCCCTGCAAAAGAAGGCAGAGTGCATCAGCTACTTACTGCTATATAACAAATTACCCTGAAAATGTAGCAGGAGAGAGGTCAGACTCTTGCAGTCTAATCACGGAAGTGATATCCCCTCAAGATGGCTGGCTGTATCCCATCAGTTAGAAGCCAGGTAGACTGGGATAAGTCTAACACCTCCCAGTGCTATCAGCTGGGGAAGCTTTGCCTGTGCCTTTGGTGCACCAGAAGATATGGGGCCTTCCAGTTTCTGGCCAAGCTGTGGTTACCTAGATGTAAGATGTGCTCCATTCCCAATGGTGGCCAAGGGCATAGTGTAGTATGTTGGGCAATGCAGCCCCATGATTTGCCTTCAAGCTTCAGCTTTTTTCTCTAAGGAGTTGGTCACTCTTGCCCCTCCTAATGTCAGCAAATGAATGAAGTGCAACATTCACTGTCTCTGCTTGTATGACCCTGGCAATTGCTGTTACTGCTGGTACTTCACAGCCTATAGATTGGGACTTAAAACAAGTGACTTCCTCATAGCACATAGCAAATGAGTGGCACATGGGATGGAGATAGTGTGTTTGACTCCAGAATTTTACAAACTGCTAGAGTGCAGGGGTATAATCACAGATCACTGTAACCTTCAAATCCTGGGCTCAAGTGATCCTCCAGCCTCAGCCTCCTAAGTAGCTGGGACTATAGTCATGAGCCAGGATAGACACCTTTATAATTTTTTCTTTCTTTTTTGGTAGGGATGGGGTTTTACTCTTGCTCAGGCTGTTCTTAAACTCCTGGCCTCAAGCAATCCTCCCTCCTCAGCCTGCTAAAGTGTGAGCCACCTTGCCCAGCTCAGAAACACACTTTTTTTTTTTTAGACAGAGTCTCACTTTGTCACCCATAGCTCACAGCAACCTCAAACTTTTGGAGGCCAGGTATGGTGGCTCACACCTGTAATCCTAGCACTCTGAGAGGCCATGGCAGGTAGATTGCCTGAGCTCACAAGTTCGACACCAGCCTGAGCCAGAGCAATTCCTCATCTCTGAGCCCAAGAGTTTGAGGTTGCTGTGCGTTATGATGCCACAGCACTCTACTAAAGGTGACAAAGTGAGACTCTATCCCTCCTCCAAAAAAAACCATTTGAGCTCAAACACTCCTCTTGCCTCAGCCTTTCAAGTGGCTGGGACTACAGGTACCCACCACAATGCCTTGTTTTTAGAGACAGGGTCTCGCCCTTGCTCAAGCTGGTCTCAACCTTGTGAGCCCAAGCAATCCACCTGCCACGGCCTCCCAGAGTGTTAGGATTATAGGCAAGAGCCACCGTGCCTGGCCTCAGGAATATTTTTCTGATTAGAAAGGCAACACATTTTTGGAAAGTGATGCTATTGCCAATAAATAAATGAATAAATAGTAATATCCTTGATCAAAATATTCGAACATTATAGAGAAGTATAAGCAAATTACAGTCTGCAGGGCAAATCCTGCTGCTTGGTTTGGTAGGCTGTGAGGCAAAAATGGATTTTATGTTTTCAAATGATTGTGAAAATTATATGACATTTACAGTTCTTTTCTCTTTCTTTTTTGGGAGACAGAGTCTGGCTGTGTCACCCAGGCTGGAGTGCAGTGGTGAAATCTAGCTTACTGCAATCCTAGTTTACTGCAGCCTCAAGCTCCTGGTCTCAAGAGATCTTTCTGCCTTATCTTCTGAGTAGCTGAGACTATAGCTTTCAGCCACCAGACCCAGATAATTTAAACATTTTTTTAGTAGAGACAGGGTTTCACTGTGTTGCCAACGCTGATCTTGAACTCCCGGCTTCAAGAGATCCTTCTACCCTGGTCTCCAAAAGCAGGTTTCTGGGCTTATAAGCATGAGTCACCAGGCCTGGCCAGTTCCTTGTTTCTATTTCATTTCATTTCATTTCATTTCAATTTATTTGAGACAGAGTCTCACTTTGTTTTCTTGGGTAGAGTGTCATGGCATCAGCCTAGCTCATGACAACCTTCACCTGTTGAGGTCAAGTGATCCTCTTGCCTCAGCCTCCCAAGTAGCTGGGACTACAGGTGCCCATCACCACACCTGGCTAATTTTTCTATTTTTAATAGAGACAGGGTCTTGCTCAGACTGGTCTGGAACTCTTGATCTCAAGCAATCCATATGCTTTAGCCTCCCAGCATTAGGATTACAGGTGTGAGCCTCCACGCTGGCCACTTATGTGGATTGTTGACTGTACAGGGTTGGCACCCCAACTCTCATGTTGATCAAGGGTCAACTGTATTATTCAGTCTTAAGAAGGAAGGAAATTCTGGGTGGTGCCTGTGGCTCAGTGGGTAGGGTGCCAGACCCATGTACAGAGAATGGCAGGTTTGAACCTGGCCAAACTGCAACAAAAAAATACCAGGTATTGTGGTGGGCACCTGTAGTCCCAGCTACTCAGGAGGCTGAGGCAGGAGAATTGCCTAATCCCAGGAGTTGGAGGTTGCTGCGTGCTGTGATGCCACAGCACTCTACCAAAGGTGATAAAGTGAGACTCTTTCTCTAAAAAAGCAAATAAATAAAAATAAGTAAAAATTAAAAAAAGAAGGAAATTCTGACATAGGTTACTTCGTGGATCGACCTTGAGGTCATCGTGCTTAGTGACAGAAGCCAGACACAGAAGGACAAATCCTGTGTGATTCCACTTGTAGGAGGTTCCTAGACTTGTCAGATTCACAGAGACAGAAGATAGAATAATGGGAGCCAGGGGATGGGGAGGGGGTAGGAATTAGTGTTTCATGGGGTCAGAGTTTCCGTTTGGGAGGATGACAAAGTTCTGGAAATGGAGGGTGGTGATGGCTACATTGTGACTGTGGGTAATGGCACTGATCTGAACACTTAAAAATGGTTAAAATGATAAAGTTTGTGTTATATATATTTTACCATAATAAAAATTGGGGATCAAAACTATATATTGTGTATTAGGTATAGGTTATATTCATGTCAGGAGAAAATTTAGAAAAGTGTCTGATAATCTGTTTTTTGTCACAGCATTTGTCCTGGGGAGGGAGGATGTAAATGAAGAGGGAAAATAGGTTCTTCTGTTTCATCTTTTAAAAAAGATCTTGAAGCAATGTGACAAAATGGTAACATGTTCATTTCAGTGGCAGGTATACTGCTGTTTGTTATTTTATCCCTTGTAGGTGTCTGTATTTTTAAAAATATATTATTTTAAGCATTAAGTGCCTGGCTTCCTTCTTTTGACCACATCCAGACTTCAATTCATCATTCACTTATCCAGTCACCAGTGCCTTTCATCCAGCCTTCATCGTTCATTTATCCAGGCACCAGTGGATAGACATGTGGTAGTGTCACATTTTCTGCTCCTCTAATAGTAGGGTGGCAAGTATCCCAGGTCACTTCTGTGCACACACTGGGTTGGCATTTCTGTTCTGTTTGTCAGTGTGGGTTGCTCAGCATCCACAGTCACAAAGGACAAAGTCAATCTGCCTTGTATCTGTACCCAGCTCATCCCTACACCTAGATCAACCTCATCCTGCAGACTTACCCCGACACTCCTTCTACTTTCCACTCTCCAAGTCAGAGCCAGCCCACCAAATTGTCTTTAGTTTATTTATTTATTTTGTAATTTTTTTTTTTTGTAGAGACAGAGTCTTACTTTATTGCCCTCGGTAGAGTGCTGTGGCATCACACGGCTCATAGCAACCTCCAACTCCTGGGCTTAGGTGATTCTCTTGCCTCAGCCTCCCAAGTAGCTGGGACTACAGGCGCCCACCACAACGCCCAGCTATTTTTCTGTTTTGCAGTTTAGCTGAGGCTGGGTTTGAACCTGCCACCTTTGGTATATGGGGCCAGCACCCTACTGGATGAGCCCCAGACGCCGCCCTGTCTCTAGTTTATTTTGACCTCCAAAACGTTACAGTACAGTGAGGACAGTTTCTGAGTGGAAGACAGGCACCTGCCTGGGACAGCTCATCTTTCTTTTTTTTTCTTTTGCGTTTTTTTGGATGGGGCTGGGCTTGAACCCGCTACCTCCAGCATATGGGGCCAGCACCCTACTCCTTTGAGCCACAGGCACCGCCCAATGCAGCTCATTTTTTCCTGGGCTTTCCCATTTGTAAGTGGAGACTAATAATAGTAGCCTCTCCTCTAGAGGCTACTGTTACTCATGAGAGGGATAGCCAAGTGGTCTGCAAACTGTAAAGTGGGTGAGGTGATTTTCATTTTAGATGTGTTTTGAACTATTTTTCTGTCGCTTAATTCCTTGTATTTAATTTTATAAAGATGAATAAATTATCAGGTTTTCTTTTTTTTTTTTTGAGACAGAGTCTCAAGCTGTCACCCTGGATAGAGTGACCTCCAATTCCTGGGCTCAAGCGAGTCTCTTGCCTCCGCCTCCCAAGAAGCTGGGACTACAGGTGCCCACCACAACGCCGGGCCATTTTTTGGTTGCAGCCCTCATTGTTCTTTGGCGGGCCCGGGGTGGATTTGAACCTGCCAACTCAGGTATACGTGGCTGGCGCCTCAACCCTTCGAGCCACAGGCGCCGAGGCAAATTGTCAGGTTTTCAATGGACTGTGAGATTGAAGGGGAAGTCAGGAAGGGGCACGTACTGACAAAACCACTCCGATCATTACTGTCAACATAGATGGACGGACAGGGTTTTCTCCACTTGTCACCACGTGTCATTCTTTGTGGTGGGGCCCATCCTGGTGCACTGGAGGATGTGGAGCAGTATTCCATGCCAGTAGCATCCTCCTCTTTCTTTCAAGCTATGACAACAAAAACCGAGTCTTCAGACTTTTTGCCTAATATGCCCCGGACCGAGGGGTGGGGGGCAAAAATCACCAGGAATGAGAATCACTAATGTATACAATTAAGGGAAGGAACTAAAATAGTATTTGACTATTAATAGTTACAGTACTCGCAGGAGTGTTGGGGGTCAATAATATTTTCCCATAGTCATTCAATTTAGTTAACTGTTTTAATTCGATTACACTGGCCTCTGTGTTACCTTGGGCAAAGTGACTCAGCCACACTGACCCTCGTGATTTTTTTCTGTGAAATGGACACAAGAGTAGCCATGGCGCCAGACCCTAACGCGCCGCTCAAGCTACGCACACCCGGGTGTGGGCGGGGACAGCACCTCCAGTGCCCCCTTCACTTCCCCGGGTGGATTTAAAAAGGAATTCGCATCTGTTACTGCGTCTCTAGTGCCTAGACCCGAGCACCACCCGCGCCCGTGCATGCAGCTGGCAGGTACGCGCACGCAATCACGTGGCTCGGGCCGCACGTACCCTCCGTGGGGGCGGGGCCAGCGCCGGGACTTTACTTCCTTAAGTGTTCCGCAGCCACTCCTGGAGCTGCCAACGAGGAAGAGCTACGCGAGGCGGCTGCGACTGCGCCGGCGCAGAAACCACCGCACGCATGCACGCACGCAAAGCGAACCCCTGGCCCCGCCCCCGGAGGCCCCGTGCGGGAGCGCGCACGGGCGTGCGCACGGGCGGCGGCGCGGCAGCGCGGGGACGCGCGGTGACCGTTGGCTCTGAGGGGAGGAGGCAGCCGCCGCCGCCGCCGCCGCCGCCGCCGTTGCGCAGATCCGGGCCGCGGCTGTGGAGAAGGCGACGGAGTGGGTGACCTTCCGGAGGCGGGAGCGAGCGAGGAGGCCCGGGAACGCCGAGTGCCGCCGCCGCTGCCGCCGCCGCCATGAACAACTCAGGCGCCGACGAAATCGGGTGAGGACGGGCGGGCGCAGGCCTGCGCCGCAGCCCCGGGCCCGGCCCCCCCATCCCCCGCGCTCGCCTGCCTGCCGCCCTGGCCCTGAGACGCCGCCCCCGGGGCGGGACGAGCCGGGGGCCGCCCCGTCAAGGTCACGCCGGCCGGGGGGCGGACTCGGGGACCATCCTTGCAGTGACTTCCCTTTGAGACCCGAGAAGGGAACCTGGTGGGGGGCCTGGGGCATTGTCGCCACTGCGTCCGACTTCTTGGCGAGGGGACCCCGGATGGCGGCTTGGTTGGGGGTTCGGGCTCCCCCTCCCGACTTCCTGGCGGGGGACCCAGAATGGAGAGCCTGTAGGGTTTGGGTCGCCTCCGCTACTGTTTTCTGACTTGCTAGTCTGGGGAACCTGGAATGGGAATCTGGGGGCCCATAAACGTCCCCGCTGCCGCTCCTCGACTTCCTTCCTGGGATACCCAAAATATGAATTTAATAGGGCCAGGATGCTGCCGCTCCCCGGCTTCCTGTCCCGGGTACCCCGAATGGGAGTCGGGGGGTTCCGGAGCGCCCCCATCCAGCGTCCGAACTTGGCAGGTCCGTGCACGTGGCGGGCCCAGCAGCGGGTTCCGGTTATGCCGCTGCCCAACTTCCACCTGGGACTTGGGGTGGTGGGGCTCCCCGCCCTTATCCCCTGCTCCACAAAGTGACTAGGACGGGAGGTTCGCGAGCCCGGTTCCCGCGGGTGTAATGTCGGCGGGGCCCGGCCCTTTCCTTTGGCAAGGTGGCGAGCACGCGGCCTGTGTCTGTGTCGAAGTTCCTCCAGCCTCAGTACTGCCCGGCCGCGTGCTGCCTCCGCGCCCCCCCGCTGTGGTCTAGGTGGGAAATAAAGGAGAAGGGAAGCTCAGAAAGGTTTGTGTTAATAGTCTCTTCGGTGCGATTAGGGAGAGGAGGTTTGCTGCTCTGGTGTTTCCCCCTATAATTATGTCCTGTATGATGCTAAGCCAACCGGAGATGCTCAAAGGAGCAGTCTCCCGGGGCTGGAGAATCTGCATTAGACCAGGGATTGGGTCTCATTTTCTTTTTCAGGGACTGGCTCCTGGATCATGAACGGAATTTTATAGTTAAATTCTTCTGACAAAACAGTTTGGGTTGGATTTCCTCTTTGTGCGTGTGAATTGTCTGTGCTCTTAGCTTTGAACAGCACAGTGGTTTTTGTTCTTGATGTAGTGAGTAAATAAATGGTCATGTGTTAGTGGAGAGTTGGCCTGGTCAGGCCCCTATCCAGCACCAGCCAGCCACCAGGTACACTTGGGGACCTGAAATGCTTTATGTAGGTTCTCTTCCGCCCTAAACAAAACAAAAGACACCTTGCACAGACAGGAGGAAAGCACTCAGCTCCTAGCTTTGTTCGTTTTATGTATGCATCTTGATTAGGCTCTCTAAGACTTTGCAGACTGTGTATGTGTTTGCTGAGTGGAGAAAGGGCTGATCTGGGACCTGACTTGACAGGCCTGTCAGCCTCTGTGGGCAAAAGGTATGGGGTCTTCAGGGCACCGGGTTGCCTTTCCTGCTCACCTGGGAATGCAGATTTCAGGTCTTCAAGTTAAGAAAAGGAAGGAAGCTTTGTGATGAATTAGTTTACTTTCTACTGGAGGACCAAGAGAAAAGACCTGTATTAAAATTTTCAGGGTACTGACAAACTAGAGCCCATCTCATCCCTCAACTAAATGCAAGTCCTGAGAGAGGGGACGTGTGGGATTTTACCTCTCTTCCACATGCACACTCTTGGAAGTGGCCCACCCTGAGAGACCCACCCACAGCACTGTGAAGCCTGCAGCAGCCTACATGCTAAAATGTAGGGCCTGCCCTGGCTCTGCTGCTTCCCACTCTGCTGAGTTTCCCTGAATTGCCTGGTTTTTTTTTTTTTTGAGACAGAGACTCAAGCTGTCACCCTGGGTAGAGTGCTGTGGCATCACAGCTCGCAGCAACCTCCAACTCCTGGGCTCAAGCGAGTCTCCTGCCTCTGCCTATCAAGTAGCAGGGACTACAGGCGCCGGCCACAACGCCTGGCCATTTTTTGATTGCAGTTGTCATTGCTGTTTGGTGGGCCCGGGCTGGATTTGAACCAACCAGCTCAGGTGTATGTGGCTGGCACCTTAGCCCGTTGAGCCACAGGCGCGGAGCCTTTTTTTTGCAGTTTTTGACTGGGACCAGGCCTGAAGCCACCACCTCTGGTATATGGGGCTGGCGCCCTACTCCTTGAGCCACAGGCACCGTCCCTGAATTGCCTGTTTTAAAGTTCTGAATCACAGGTAATCCCAAAGTATTTTTTACTACTTTGTAAGTAAAAACCTGTTGGCAAAAAATAATGACAAATTTACATTTTATATAGGAAACTTACATCCATTTTAGGTAGGAAATCCGAGGTCTACATTTTGAGCTGCTTGCTTGGTGTGGTTGTCCTAAATGTTAGTAAACTGCTGGTGACCCTGTTAAACTCCTTAATGACAGCCCCCTTTGGTGATTTCTTGTGAGGAGACCACAGTTTCAGTAGTTCATGTTTGAGAGTGTGTCTTGCTTAGATTGAAGTAGGTCTTTGTTTTTATTTAGGTGGATGGCAGCCTCATGTTGTGAAATGTCTAATGCGTCTCTAGTGACACTGTCCTCTCACGGCTGCATGGATCCTCCACGTGAGGGTTTGACAGGCTGGAGGAGCTGCTCCTCTTCTCCTTGATGTGGAAACTTCTGGCCACAGAGTCAGTGTTTCCTTTGACAGAGGAGAAGGAAATGGGAGGCTCCGTGGTCCAGCAGGAAGGGGCAGGCCTGGAGCGCACACATCTGTGTGAGTGCAAGGATCAGCACCTCAGGACACCTGTGTCTTGAGTCTTCACCTGTTGGAGCTCAGCAGGTACCTATGTCCTAGGAAGCATGTTGACACCCAGAATCACTCCTAAGAAGTGGGCTAGCAAGTCATTTCTGGGTGAGCTCTGCTTTTGAATTTGAGTCTCTGAAGAGAGTGCTTCACAGTCTAGAGTGTGAAGTCTGAGTGCAGCCTGATAGGAAAACGGAAGTTTGAGGAGGCATGCTGGTTTTATTTAATGTTTTGCACATCCTGGGTTTTTTTTTTTTAGAGATAAGAGTCTCACTTTGTCATCCTTGGTAGAGTGCTCTGGCATCATAGCTCACAGCAACCCCCAGCTCTTGGGCTTAGGCAATTCTCTTGCCTCAGCCTCCCAAACACATCCTGTTTTCATCCTCCCTATGAAAAGGGAGAGGGCTGGATTTTCAGGGCAGGAAGGATCAGTGGGCAGTTGTAGTTGTCACTGAGGTGGGTTTCATGTGTGCCCCCACACCTAAACAGTGTTCTCACTTGGAAGCAAGGCCTGTTCTGGTCCCTTTGTGTGAAGGGTGGGGACAGGTATACCTGGTGGCAGGAGTTAGAGGGCGAGGCACTGAGTGTGGCTTTTGGAGGACTCAGGGAACTGAGTGGGAGGGCTTTTGTCTTCATGCCTCTCCCTGGGCCAGGGCCCTACTCCGTTGACCGCCCGCTCCTTACATTTTAGGACTTGTGTTCTGTGTTGGGGGCTAGTTTGATGCATATGAGATGGGCTGTGAAGTTGGAATGCACTCCTGGGTGACTTCCCTTTTCTAAACACAAACCATGCAATTAGAAAAGCAGCCTTGTAACAGAGCACACCTGTCCTCTTGAGCCAGTGTCTCAAGCGTGGCCCCCATCTCAGGATCCCCTGCTGTGTGCAGAGTGCCCAGCAGTGCTTGCAGTCCTGATTCTGACCCTTTGCTTTGTCAGATAGACAGGTCAGAGGACCTGCCCATAGTTACCCTAGGAAATGGAAAGGCCAGACCTGGTAGTCCATGCTCGGTTCACTGTCAAATGGCACAGAGAATGCTCATGCTTAGCCTAGCTGTATTCATTACATGGACCACTCACTAGAGTTTTGGTGTCTTCTGTTGACTGAGACCTTTTTCTTATCTAAGCCTAGCTCCCTAATAGCATTTTCTTTGGAAGGTATCACAGAATAGCTGTGTCACACTATGATGTCAGAATCACTTTGAGAGTTGTGAATGCAGGCTGGGCCTGGTGGCTCACACCTGTAATCTTAGCACTCATGAGAGGCCAAGGCAGGTGGATTGCGGGAGCTCAGGAGTTTGAGACCAACCTGAGCAAGAGTGGAGACCCTGTTTCTAAAAATAACCAGGTGCTGTGGCGGGTGCCTGTAGTCCCAGCTACTTGGGAGGCTGAGACAAGAGAATTGCTTGTGTCCAGGAGTTTGAGGTTTCTGTGATCTATGATGCTATGGCACTCTACCAAGGGTGACAAAGTGAGACTCTTGTCTCAAAAATTAAAAAAAAAGTTGTGAGTGGAGCATTAGACAGCAGGTCAGTTATTTGACAAATGCTTATGACTGAGAGATGACTGGGCCAGAGCTCCTAGTGATCAGCCTGGGCCAGAGGAAGCCTCTGCAGGATTATTTTTTGGCATAAGTACTATGCAAAATTGCGTTGAGCAAAAAGCAGGGTGGTCATCCAAAAACAGATTTTGGTTTTAATAGATGGAAGTTGAATATTAACCTGAGCCTGGTGGCCATGGTGGATTTTACAGAGCTCTTTCCACAGAGAAGCCTCCAGCAACCTTGGATTGAGCACTCACCCTAGGTTGAGCACGCAACAGGCTGAGTGGAGGCTTGTGGTCAGGTCTTATGCCCCTGGTACCAGGCATGTAAATCCTGGACGATTTATCAGGACCTCTGGGAGGCAAATAGTACCCCAGATTCTGGATTACTTGGGGTGTGGGTGCTGAGCAAGTATTGGCCCCCTGCGGGAGTTGCTGTCCCCTGTGAGTTTGTGGGGTGGAGGGTCTGTAGGAGACTCCTGACTCTGAGCTTCAGAGATGCCACCAGCTGATGGTGACTCTCCATCCTTCAGAGGCAGTGCATAGGAGCCACATTTAGTTAATCTCTTAGTCTGAATAGTACAGTATTAGCTCCTTAAGTATGCACACTGCTGAGTGGTGAGTGGTGGACTAAGCAAGGGACTGCTTGCCCCCAGTGAGCTGGTGAGGGTCCACAGGACACCTGACACACTGGTATAGCCACTTCTGTGCTAGAGTCACAGGAAATGTAAATGTTAATATTTGTCAGATTGGCTGTGCTGCCCAGGGCTGTTGATGTAAGTGTCTGGTTTTGCATGCATTGAAGGCCCTATATGTATGTTTCTGAGGCTTGGGGCTCTAGTCCCTCTGTTTTAGCTTCTTGCTGCCTGGCAAGGTACTTATTACTGACTAAAAACACCTGAGCTGCAGAGGTTGGCCTTTGTACTGGGGCTCCTGAGATCTCCGTGAACCTTCAGCCTGTAGATTGGGAGAATGTGCCCTCTCACCCTTCAGAGCAGGAGGAAAGGAAACACAGACACGGACAGCCACAACACAGGCTTGGAGTTTTCTTCCCTTTATAGCATTTGTATGAAAAGAGAGAGATCTCTTGCTGCCTATTTCAGATTTCATAAGTGATGAGCCTATTAATTTGAAGAAAAACTTAAATTCTGTTATTAGTAATAAAAATTTTCCATAATTGCATACAACTTCAGCCTTAGAGAAAAATTACAAAAATGGTAGCAAAGGGTGGCGCCTGTGGCTCAGTGAGTAAGGTGTCGGCCCCATATACCAAGGGTGGCGGGTTCAAACCCAGCCCCGGCCAAACTGCAACAACAACCAAAAAAAACAGCTGGGCGTTGTGGTAGGCACCTGTGGTCCCAGCTACTTGGGAGGCTGAGGCAAGAGAATTGCCTAAGCCCAGGAGTTGGAGGTTGCTTTGAGCTGTGTGACGTCACAGCACTCTACCAAGGGCAATAAAGTGAGACTGTCTCTACCCCCCCCCCCCAAAAAAATAGTAGTGGGCTCAGTGCCTGTGGCTCAAGCAGCTAAGGCACAAGCTACGTACACCTGAGCTGGTGGTTCGAATCCAGCCTGGGCCCACCAAACAACAATGATGGCAGCCAAAAAATGGCTGGGCGTCGTGGTGGGCGCCTGTAGTCCCAGCTACTTGGGAGATGGAGGCAAGAGACTCGCTTGAGCCCAGGAATTGGAGGTTGCTGTGAGCTGTGAAGTCATAGTACTCTATCCAGAGTGACAGCTTGCGGCTCTGTCTCAAAAAAAAAAAAAAAATAGTAGCAAAAATTCCCATATGTACTTTATCCAACCAGACTCATCACAGACTAACATTTTGCCCCATTGGCATGTGCCAGCTCTTGCTGGCTCCTGCCCTCACACTGTGGTATTTTTATTGAAATATTTGGAAGTGAACCAGAGACCCAGTGACCCTTGAAGGGGCACTGAGATTAGTACTGTTTCTTAAGGACATAGACATTCTTTTGAATGGACACAGCACAGTGATGGAAATTGAGAAGTGCACTGTTAACACTATATTACCTAACCCACAGACCTTCTGTCACTTGTGCCAATAATGGTATACCTAGTCTTTCTCCCCTTAATGCCTACTTTTTGAAATTGAAATAAGGGCTAGAAGCTGGACTGGTCTGACAGGTTACTTTCCTCCCACAAAGCAGGTAGGGATAGAGTTGCGTGGAGCAGTGATACCTGCTCTTTTCCTTACTTGGGTTGGGTACAGCCCTAAGTGGAGGTTTTATTTATTTATTTGAGAATGCTTGAACTCTCCTTCCCAAGGACTGTGCAAATATGCAGTTTCTGGGCAGTTCAGGAGCTTGAGGGCCCTTCATTCATTGGATGGAGGTTACCTTGCACTCTGCTGGGTGCCAGGCCTGTGCCTGGGATGCTGGCCAGGGAAAGTGTGATGTGGGACAGAATCATCAGTGCCTGCCCAGTGAAGCCAGTGGGGAGGGGGGCCCAGAGAGGCCTCCCTCCTCCAGGATTGCTGGGCCTAACCTCCATGCTTCCTGACCCAATTATGAAGGGTACGCAGGAGACGCAGGACTGTTAATATCTAAATCTAAGCCGCCTCATGTTGCTTAATCAGCAGGTTTCCCCTGTAACTTGTCTTTACAGATCTCACCTGTAAGGGACACGAAGCACAGGGAACACAGGGTGGCCAGCGTGCCTTATTACCCAGCCTGAGTTCTCACCTTCCCTACTCCAGACTTGGGGAGTCAGGGTTGCTGGCTTGGTGACATTTTGAAGATAGTGGGTATCTTTTTGGTTGTGGGAAAATTATTTTTCATACCCTAAGTTTAAGTTACCCTTCCTTATGGAGAAAGAAGCATAGGAACAAGCTTGGATACTTTATTGTTGTAGGCTAGGGTTAACTCATTAAGGCAAGAGTTTGTGGAGGGAATGGGTGTGCCTCATAGGAGTCTCTCCTAGACAAGCTGACAGGAAATGGAGAGAGGGAGGGACAGCTGTGTCCTGGTGCAGAGCTCCCTTGATTGCTGATGGGGCAGTAACACTTTGAACCTGGCAGGGACCCTTTTTTTTTTTTCCTTAAAGCTAAGTGTGTGTGGCTGTCAGGGACAAGGGTATATGTTGGTCTGGTGTTGTCAGGGAAGGCCTCAGGGTTCTGTGTTTCAGGCGATGACTTGAGCCTGGAGGATTATCTGGACTCAGAAGACCCACCAAGTAGCATCTGAGTCAGTTCCAAGGGCGATCATGGTGTCAGCACAGGCCATGCTCAGCTGGGGTCCCCCTTCCTAGGGTTAGCAGGCAGATAGGAGACCTGTTCTACTGGTAGACATCCCACCCCTACCTCCCCCATCATGTCTACCTCCTGGGGTTGGGGGTATCCTGAGGAATACCTAAAGCTCCCATGAGTGGGTGAGCCCCATGGGGGCTGTCTGGTGCCCATCTCAGCTGCTTCCATTCACACAAATCCAGCCAGGCCTGTATGGCTTCATGCGGGGTCAATGGTGGGTTCCTGGACCTCTGAAAAGACAGCCCAAGCTGCCTTAGGGTAGAAGTATGGATGTGAGGCTCCTGCTTTGCTTCTGGAACTTCAGAGACCTTTCCCATTATATGTGGGACCCTCTTCATGAGTATAAGGCTGATGGTTGAGGCTTTGGCTAGACCCCTCCCCTGTTGTAATTCAGAGGCTGTGTGGTGTAGGTGTCTGTTTTTCCTCTAGTTTATTGCATATAATCTCAAAACTGGACTCTTTTTGTTTGTTTGTTTTTGTTTTGCAGTTTTTGGCCAGAGCTGGGTTTGAACCTCCCACCTCTGGCATATGGGGGTGGCACCCTACTCCTTTGAGCGATAGGCACTGCCCTCTTTTTTTTTTTTGTAGAGACAGTCTCACTTTATCACCCTTAGTAGAGTGCCTTGGCGTCACACAGCTCAAAGCAACCTCCAACTGCTGGGCTTAGGCGATGCTCTTGCCTCAGCCTCCCAGGTAGCTGGGACTACAGGCGCCTGCCACAACGCCTGGCTATTTTTCTGTTTTGCAGTTTGGCCGAGGCTGGGTTTGAGCCCGCCACCTTCGGAATATGGGGCCCGGCCCCTACTTGAGGAGCCCCAGGCACCTCCCTTTTTTTTTTGTTTGTTTTTTTGAGATATACTCTTGCCTTGGTGTCATAGCTCACAACCTCAAACTCATGGGTTCAAGTGATCTTGCCTCAGCCTCCTGAGTAGTGAGGACTATAAGTACCTGCCATAATGCCTAGTTAATTTTTCTGTTTTTAGTAGAGATGTTACTCTTGCTCAAGCTAGTCTTGAACTCCTGAGCTCAGGCAGTCCACCTCCCTCAGCCTCCCAGAGTTCTAGGATTACAGATGTGAGCCATTGCGCCTGGCCTCAAAACTGAACTAAGTTCCTTTTTCTGATGATAAAATATTTGCAAAAGCAGTAGGAGGGCCAGGTGCAATGGCTCATGCCTGTAATCTTAGCACTCTGGGAGGCCAAGGTGGGTGGATTGCCTGAGCTCACAGGTTCCAGACCAGCCTAAGCCAAAGTGAGACTCTATTTCTAAAAATAGCCAGGTGTTGTGGCAGGTGCCTGTAGTTCCAGCTACTTGGGTGGTTGAAGCAGGAGAATCACTGAGTCCAAGAGTTTGAGGTTGCTGTGAGCCATGATGCCACAGCATTCTACCAAGGGCAACAAAAAAAAGGGAGGGGGGGAGTGGGAAAGCAGCTGCCCTCCTTGAATCGCTCTTGGAATCCACGCAGGGCTGTGTAGTCATGGCTGGCTTGTGTCACAGGAATTCCTTTCCTGAAGCCCTTGTGGTTGATGAGTTGTCTCCCTGGGTTATTGATGGGGCTTAATGTCATTTTTCATGTCTGCAGACATCCTTCCTATTGGAGACAACATAATTGAGCATGCTTGTGTTCTTCCATGTTCTGAATTAAGACCTTGGGATGGGTCAGATGGGGGCGTTTCTGAGGCAGAGCCTCTTGATCCTAAATGTTTTCTTGTTGAATTGCAGGAAGCTCTTCGTGGGTGGTCTTGACTGGAGTACAACCCAAGGTAGGTGGGGTCAGGCGTGGGTGCTGCAGGCTGTGTGGCCCTTGGCCTTCAGAAAGTATCAGCCTCTTGCTGCCATTGGGGTTTTGTAAAGTCCTGATACTGTCTTGATTTCTGGGCAGGGGACATTGATTGGAAGTTGGCTGAGGCAGAGTGTGCTTGCTTTGAAGATATTAATTTGGTCTTGATATTTCCATCATTGTTGCAGGGAAGACTTCAGACTGCAGGTTCTTAGCTCAAGGTGAGGAAGGTTCTAGAGACAGAACCTTCTAGAGCGGTGGTTCTCAACCTGTGGGTCACGACCCCTTTGTAACAATGAAAATACATCCTGCATATCAGATATTTACATCAGATTTATAACAGTAGCAAAATTACAGTTATGAAGTAGCAATGAAAATAATCTTACTGTTGGGGTGAAGAACCGTGTTAAAGGGTTGGGGCATTAGAAGGCATTAGGAAGGTTGAGAACCACTGTTCTAGAGGCTGTGCAATACAGAGGGCTGGGGTCCTTCCAGGATAGTCATTGAGTTCAGAACGGGCAGGAAAAAGTTCATGATGAAGTCAGTGTTCTGGAGTTACCAGTCAGCACTTTTTTATTTTATTTTATTATTATTATTATTATTTTTTTTTTTGAGAGTTTTACCTTGTTGCCCTCCGTAGAGTGGCATGGTGTCACAGCTCACAGCAACCTCAAACTCTTGGGCTTAAGTGATTCTCTTGCCTCAGCCTCCCAAGTAGCTGAGACTATAGGTGCCTGCCACAAGGAACAGCTTTTTTTTTTTTTTTTTTTTTTTGAGACAAAGCCTCAAGCTGTCACCTGGATAGAGTGCTGTGGCATCACATCTCACAGCAATCTCCAATTCCTGGGCTCAAGTGAGTCTCCTGCCTCTGCCTCCCAAGTAGCTGGGACCACAGGCATCCGCCACAACGCCCGGCCATTCTCTGGTTGCAGCTGTCATTGTTGTTTGGCGGGCCCTGGCTGACTTCGAACCCGCCAGCTCAGGTGTACGTGGCTGGCACCTTAGCCCGTTGAGCTACAGGCGCCGAGCCTTTTTTTTTTTTGTAGTTGTCATTGTTTAGCAGGCCTGGGCCTTACTCAAACCGGCCAGCCCCGGTGTATGTGGCTAGCACCCTATCCACTGAGCTACAGGTGTTGAGCCATCAGTCAGCATTCAGAGTTGTCATGTTTCCATCTCCTTAAACTTTGCTTTCCTGGATGCCCACAGAACCATTCACCAGTGCTGTGGTCACCAGCAGCCAGCCTCTCTGAGGCATAGAATTCCCCTCATCCCAGAGTACCTCCGTATCTCCACCTCGACTTGCTCCCACCCCCCAAACAGTTAACTGTTGAATCTGTTGAGTCTTTTCTGGCAAAGGTAGGTATGTGCGTGTATGTGTTTGTTTGCACCATGCCAGTGAGTCTTGTGCCTAATACTCTGGTGGTGTGTTTGTGTTTTGTTCCCAATCTCTGAGCAGAGACTCTGCGCAGCTACTTTTCCCAATATGGAGAAGTTGTAGACTGTGTTATCATGAAAGATAAAACAACCAACCAGTCTCGAGGTTTTGGGTTTGTCAAATTTAAAGACCCAAACTGTGTGGGGACAGTGCTGGCCAGCAGACCACACACCCTGGACGGCCGAAATGTAAGTGTCCTTACTAAAGGCGCTCACCCTGTCTCTTCCTTACTTGTCATTATTTCAGCCTAGCTCTGCCTGAAAATGTTTGTAGCAGAGAATATTATAAAAATGTGGAGTTGATTTAAAAGGATTAGCTATGGTGCTTAGACTGGATGTTGGAGGCAGAGTACAAGAGAATGAGCCTGTGGGCTGGTATGTGCTATGGGGCCACTGCTGTTGCTAATACTTTCTTTCCTAGAGAAAATAGTCTTGTATTCACAACTGGTTGGTTTGAAACTTCCTGCAGATCGATCCGAAGCCATGCACTCCCCGAGGAATGCAACCAGAGAGAACACGGCCAAAGGAAGGATGGGTAAGGGGCTGGGGCTGGGAAACCTGTTAGTCAGAATTTGAGGGAAATACATGCTTCTTAAAATGGAGAGCCACAGAGACCTTCTAGGTTGACCCTGAGCAATTGAGAATCTCTCAGATTTGTGCAGTGCTGTATGTGTTTTATCTTGCAGAAAGAGAATTCTTTTTTTTTTTTTGGAGAGAGGGTCTCACGTTGTTACCCTTGATAGATTGCTATGACATCACAACTCACAGCAACCTCAAACTCTTGGGCTTAAGCGATTCTTTTGCCTCATCCTCCCAAGTAGCTAGGACTACAGGCGCCCACTACAATGCCTGACTATTTTTTTTTAGCGACGGGGTCTTGCTTGCTCGGGCTTGTCTCAAACTTCTGAGCTCAGGTAATCTACCTGCCTTGGCTTCTAGAATGCTAGGATTACAGGCGTGAGCCACTGCACCCGGCCTGAGAATTCTTATTAGTTTACCTTAAAAAAAAAGACAACTTACGTTATTTATCATTGGGTGGCTTTCATTTTATCCTCCCCCCCCCCCCCCCGCCTCCATCTGCCCCTGCCTTCCCTGTTGCTTAGCTACTGCAGCTCCAGCCTGCCCAGGGCAAGGCAGCCTTGTCTGGGAGCTTAGTGCTAGTCAATTTTACACTTTTGTTTTAGAGCCTATGGGGTGACTCTTAAGGGATTCTCTGTGAACCGTTTTTCTGGGTCTGGTCACCACATACACCTTGCCTTCTCCAGCCTAATTATTCTCAGGCCATCACCTCATGTGGTATGGGATGGTGTAGGTAGAGATACTCCTGTTCTCACAGAAAATTGTGAATAGCTTTGACCCACAAGCTTTTCCAGGCACAGAGTACTGACCTCTCCTCAAATGGTAAGCAGAGCTGGGTCTAAGGATCTGTATTGTAGCAGAGGTCCAGTTGCTACTAGTAGACTGGCTTCAGACCCTTAAAACAGTTTATTTTTTCAGTTTCTTATTAGGAATCTTTTCAAGTACAGACAAATAGGAAAACTAGTACAACAGACACCTAAATATACTGTCTATATTCATTAGTTGTCACTATTTTGCCAAATTTATCTATATGTGTTTATGTCCCATCTCTTCTACATGTCCTCCTCCTAAGGACTGAAACACACTTTCCCACACCAACATCATTTATCAAGACATTCCTACTGGGCTCAGCGCCTGTGGCTCAATGGGCTAAGGCACCAGCCACGTAAACCTGAGCTGGTGGGTTCGATTCCAGCCCAGCCCGCCAAACAACAAAGACGGCTGCAACCAAAAAATGGCCAGGCGTTGTGGCCAGCGTCTGTAGTCCCAACTACTTGGGAAGCGGAGGCAGGAGACTCACTTGAGCCTAGGAATTGGAGGTTGCTGTGAGCTGAAATGCCACACCACTCTATCCAGGGTGACAGCTTGAAGCTCTGTCTAAAAAAAAAAAAAAAGACATTCCTACTGGCTTGGTGCCTGTGGCTCAAGTGGCTAAGGCACTAGCCACATACACCAAAGTTGGCAGGTTCGAATCCAGCCCAGACCTGCCAAATAACAACGACAATTGCAACCAAAAAGTAGCCGGGTGTTGTGGCGGGTCCCTGCGGTCCAAGCTAAGAGAATCACTTAAGCCCAGGAGTTGGAGGTTGCTGTGAGCTGTGATGCTACGGCACACTACCCAGGGCAATAGCTTGAGGCTCTGTCTCAAAAAAAAAGAGACATTCCTACTGTTCCTCCTGGTGTTATCTTAGGTCCAGTTTGTTTCCCATTTCTGGAATTGTTTCACAGATGGTTTTCTTTCTTTCTTTATTTTTTATTTATTTATTTATTTATTTTTTGAGACAGAGCCTCAAGCTGTGACCCTGAATAGAGTGCTGTGGCATCACAGCTCACAACAACCTCTAATTCCTGGGCTCAAGCGAGTCTCCTGCCTCTGCGTCCCAAGCAGCTGGGACTACAGGCGCCTGCCATGATGCCCGGCCATTTTTTAGTTGCAGCTGTCATTGTTGTTTGGCGGGCCCGGGCTGGATTTGAACCCGCCAGCTCAGGTGTATGTGGCTGGCACCTTAGCCCATTGAGCCACAGGCGCCGAGCCTATTTCTTTATTTTTTTGAGGCAGAGTCTCACTTTGTTGTCTTCAGTAGAGTGCTGTGGTGTCATAGTTCACAATAACCTCAAACTCTTGGGCTCAAGCAATTCTCTTGCCTCAGTCTCCCAAGTAGCTGGGACTACAGGTGCCCACCACAATGCCCGGCGATTTTTAGAGACAAGGTCTTGCTCTTGCTCAGACTGGTCTTGAACTTGTGAGCTCAGACAATCTACCTGCCTCAGCTTCCCAGAATTCTAGGATTACAGGTGTGAGCCATTATTCCCGGTCCACAGATGATTTTCATATAGGTACTTTCAGACTGGAATCCTATCAGGGTTCATATTTTATCTGATTATTGATAGTGGCTTTATCAAGATACAATGTGTGTAAAGTAAACTGAACAGCTTGACCTTTGATGACCTTTGATCCATGTACATGCCTGAGAAGCTATCCCCCCAGTGATAGCAATGAACACTCATCCCCAAAGTGTTTGGGCCCCCCTAAAACATGATATATTTGGGTAGGAAGAAAGGGGTGGGTGGGAAGAGGGCAGACCAGACCGTCTGGGTCTGGTGAATGGTAAAAACAGCAAGTGCCCTTTACCCCACAAGGTCACCACGTGGAGCTTAGGGGAGGTGGGCGATGAGGTGAAGGTCCCACACGGCTCTTCAGTTGTTGAAAAGTCCATAGGATACCTAGAAAAATTCCCGTTAAATTAAAAAAATAAATAAATAATGAAAACAAAAGAAATAACGAGAAAAGTTCATAGTCAACTTTATCAATTACCTGAAGAACTGCAGCCTGAAACCCAACGTCATCTCTTGAAGCTCCCTCTTATCATTCTGAAACTAGCTTCACATTACAGAGCTGCTTCTGCCTTCTGTAGCTGTTGGGGTTCAGAGTACCAAGGCAGGACACTGGTGTGCTATGTTTACATTTGTTTGAAGCAAAGCTCTGCAAAAGTGCCAGATCCCTATCTCCAAAGAGTCTTTCAGTATAGTTCTGTACTTGTGGTTGCTCTTTGGACTTAGCAGATTTTTAGAGTGTTTTGGTCTGGCATTTAACTTCAGTCACATACAACTTGTGGGAAGTGTTTTAAGGGGGTTCCCATGTGAATTAATGGTCTTTTTCTTTCTTGAAACAGCAGAAAGGACCCAGGAGTGACAACAGTAAATCAAATAAGATATTTGTTGGTGGAATTCCTCACAATTGTGGTGAGACAGAGCTCAGGGAATACTTCAAGAAATTTGGAGTGGTGAGTTCTCCCACCCAGCAGCACTGGCTGGTCAGGGTGGCTTCTTCTTGGGCTTAGCCTTCTTTGGGCTGATGTGGTAGAGCCCTGGGCTTATGTGGCTCAGTAAGCCTGGGAGCTTTCTCTTATGTTCCCCTAGCATTTTCCCCCCACCCCCCAACCCACACCCCCCCCCCCCCCCACACACACACACAAAGGAGCAAAATCCCAGCCTTTCCTTTCATGGTTATTTATTATCTCAGTGGAGTGTTTCCATAGCTCTTCCAGGCCAGGTGGACCTCATTGATGGCCCTTGTGTTTCCATTGTGCCCACCATGAGAAATGCTAGATGGTTATGGTTTCAGAGAAATGGGACTAGCTTGGTGTGGAGCCAGCTGAGACTCTCAGGCTACTGTCCCTCGTCTCAGAAGGGCCAGTAAGTCCACACTAAGCCTAATCCTGGGAGCTTGGTTCGCTCCTTTCTCTCCATCCCTGAGATGTGCCCAACAGTGGACACTACCACTGCAGATGACCATGGGCTAGGATGCCTGCCTTAAGGCTTCTCCTGAGTCCTTGTCGGACAGGATGTCTGCAGTGGAGCTTGCACCAGCTTCTAGGCTGTGCTAGGCATCACAAGAGATATTTTAACTTGTTTCCTACTTGGTGTTTGTTTTAGGAACAGAAACTTTTGAATGTGGTTTTATTTTCTGGAAAAGGCTAAAATCCTATAGCATGATTAGGGAATTTAGTAGAGGAGTCCTATGGGTAACTTGGTACCCTTGGCAGGTGGGTGCATCAGGGAGGGCTGAAGTGGGTGTAGAGGAGGCCAAGGTGGAGTAATCCCTGAGCTTGAGGCATAGACACTTGATCACCCCTGCAGCTCCTTGGGACGACTTGTAGTAACTGTGTCCTATGGGCCGCACACAACTGGCCCCATCCCCTGGGGGAGCCCTACTTGAGCTGAGTGTGGCATGTGTCTGTCAGGTGGTACCTAGGAATACCATGTGTCCTGAGTCAGGGGTTAGGAGCCCCCCCTCCCCAGCAAAGGGGAGATGCTAGGACACCTTACCTCTCCAGGCCTCGCTTCCTGTGTCTATGAGTGGGGGGTTTCTGTGGGGTCTCCCAGCTCTCAGGTCCCCTGCTAGCACATGTGCCCAGGACTATAGGTCACTGGCTGGCCTTCAGCTTGTGTCCACCCCCTGCCAATAAAGCCCCCTATTTGTTCTCAGGTATCAGACCTGCAAGCTGCCCTCTTATCTCAAGACATCCCTGGTTGGAGTCAAATGCTCCCAGTGGTTGTTAGCTTGGGTTTGCTGGAAAGGGACCTGTTCTCTGAAATGGCCCTGGTGTCCCCAGCCTGGGCCTCACACTGCCTTCCCTTGCAGGTCACTGAAGTGGTCATGATCTACGACGCGGAGAAGCAGAGGCCACGAGGTAAAGGCAGATCTAGTTTGTCCTCAGCCTTCTTACCTGCTATTCCCTCAGATGGCAAACTATTTCACTTGTCAGATACAGTTAGATGGTGGCTGTAGCAAACCTTACCTCAATGAGAGGATGATTTGGAGAGAAGTAAATAAAATGTAGATCCTTCATGTGCAGCTCCACTCAGCCTGTCCATGCTTCCCAAGGTCAGACATCACACCGTGTTTTTTGGCTTGTTCTTTTGAAGTTTTTACAACTTGACATGAATTTCAACATGATTTCTGTTTTTAGATGTGTACTGAAAGAGTGTGGTTCTTTTAAATTTTGACCTTCTTATTTATGATGTCTCTTCATTAGTCCTCACCACTGTGGTCGGAGTGTCACCTCCTGTGGTCAGCTAGATCAGCCCAGCTTGGCTTGGAGTGTGGACTTTCCGTTATCCATCCCATGCTATTTTTTCTTTTCTTTTCTTTTTTTTTTTTTTCTTGTTCCTCCCCCTCAGGTCAGTGGGATAAGTGGGTGGAGGGGTGAAGAGTTACCTCAGGGCCTCCTGCATCATTTCCCTCAGCTTCTCACACCTGCTTGTCCCATTGGTCTGCAGAGCTGGGGCCACGCATACCCGACTTCCATGCCCTTTTCTCTGGCTGCTGCTGTTTGTCCCTGCCCATATGTTTTTGATTCATTAATTGCTTATGGGCTGCCCATGTGAGCAGCTCTGCCAGTGTAGGTTTCCCTGAGGTGTCTTTGCCGCCTCCAGCCCCAGCACCCCAGATCAGTTGAGGCTGCCCCATAGTACGCTGAGCGGCGTTGTCCACAGCATGCGCTGCCATGCTGGAGAATAGTTTGCCATTTGAACTTTACCCACCTCCTCTTCATGACTAAGGAACATATTCCTCACTTCATGTCAATTAAGTTGTTAAGTCTTAGTCTTAATTTAATTTAGACATTACATGCTTAGTGATGTATTTAAGTGTTTCATAGTAAAGTACAGTAATGTTAAGTAAGTTGTTTTTCCTTTTCTCTCTGTGAATTGTTTGTGATTAACGATATCTCTTTAGATTTCTTTTCTCCAGGTGCTAAATTATATCACACAGGTACAGGCCAGTCCCGCAGTCAGAGGAGGGAGCGGCTTTGCTCCAGTGGGGTGTAAACGAAGTTTCGGGTGTTTCTGTCCCGCTCCTCAGCGGTGACGCCGCCTCTTGACAGATGCATTCCTAGAAAGCCCGCTCCGGGGCTCCTTACCCACGACTCACCGCCTCTTGCACTATAAATGGACCAAGCGAGCCCTGTGGTTTCAGACACTCCTGCAGTTTGAGAAAATGTCAACTTTTAAATATGTTGTTTCATTACCTATGTTATGTTCCACATACTGCCTCTGATCTTGTGACACTTCAGTGCGTGGGAATCTGAGGACCCCTGGTCCTCTGCAGCTGCCTGAGCCAGCCACCCTTCTCCTCACTATCCTTGTCCTACATGACCTGGATGCAGCTCCTTTTGCTGAGTCTACTCTTGAGGTGGGAGCAGGAGTTGCTGGTGTAGAGAGCTTTAGGGCTATAGGGTTTTCAAAGTGTCCCTCTGGGTGCCAGAAGAAGGAGGGCAAGAGCAATGCCATGGTGGTGATTGGTGGGTCCTCTCAGAGCACATTCTGTGTTCTTGACCTTTTGGGTCTTCTAAGATCAGTCTGTCCTTCCCCATCTCCCTCTTCTCTCAGTTTACTGAAGGTAGTGGATGCGTCCCTGTGTGTGGATCCTGCCCATGTCCAAATTCAGGTGTCTCTCTGTGTTGAAGCTCACACTGTGTAGGTTCCCTGACTCTGGCCTCCCACTCCAGCCTGCCCCCACTTACCTCCCACGTCCTCTGTTCTTGGGTCTGGCCCATTGGCTTTTGTGTCCTCTGTGTGCTTTGCCCTTGTGGTCCACTGCCCCCTTCTGTCACGCTATAGATTGGCTTAGGCTTAGGGCAGGTCTGAAGGTCCTGAGCCCCAGTTGTTCTTGGCTGGTGACCTTTGTCTCTTAGGTTTCTGAACTGCCTTTTCTTCCCTGTTTCTATCCCACCTGATCCCAGCAAGATATACAGCCCCCGCTTCCCATTTCTTCAGTTTACAGGGCCCCATGGTGGGCTACTTATTCCAGGGCCCCGCTGTCCCCTCCAATCCCCACACCTTTCTCCACCATGCTCATGCCTCTGTCTTGAGCACGGTATGGTGCGTGGTACTCTGTAGTGCACCCATCTTTACCCCAGTTCTCAGCTTCAGTCTCTCTTTGTCCTTCCAAAGTCTTCAGGCAGCTGTCTGCCTCTCGCTTCCTTTGGTCTTGAGCAGATGAACCATCTGGGGAGGTGCTGGGGTTCCTAGGGGTCCTCCGCCCTCGAGGACAACCTGCTCAGCAGGTATTGGGGGCCATCAGAGTGGAAGGGCCTGGAGATCCCAGCATACTCCTGCACATAGAGGATGAGACACACCCCACTAGCGGGGTCATGCTCACCCCAGACCAACCAAACTTCGTTTATACTGCCACTTTCTTGTGTTTGGGAAATGCTAAATTTTTTTTCCTTTAAAATTTTCTTTTTTGATTACATGGTGCCTCTTGCTCTTGCTGCTGATAGCAGAATTTGACCTGCTGGAACCCGTTGTGGCCTGTATCTCTGTGTACTCTTTATTTATATTTATATATTTACTTATATTTATATATATATATATATATACACACACACACACACACACATATATATGCGTACATGCCTACGTATATTACTTCTGATAGGACTCCTTGGGCTTACCCAACAGTGTTGGATAAGCTTAGCGAGGCACTAACTGTGATAGATACTGTACTCTGTTTAACGCTTTAGAACGATATATGGCTGCTGTCAGCACTAGCTGCAAAGCAAATTGCCAGCCAAGGGGGAGAGTCCTGGGTTTCAGAAAAGCAGAAACACATCCATGTGCACACCCTTCTTGTGGCAGAGCCCTCCACATCTTCCCCAGGCAAGAGGCCATATTGTCTAGCACAGCCCTCTGGCCTTCCTGGGACATGTTGGCCCATGGCACCACGGGGAGCCTTGCCATTCCACTGCATGGCTGCTGCCTCTGAAGATAAGGTGTGCCCCTCATTCTACCAAATTTGTCCGTGACTTCATTCTCAGGTCCTCCAAGTGCCTCAGTCAGAGCCATCAAAGGAGTGTGGGCATCGATGTCCGTCCACTCCGCCCTAACAAGCTGGCACTTTTTGGGAGGGAGATCCAGGGCCCATGGCATCCCCACATGCAGCTTAGCTGAAACCCTTGGTCGATCCCTTGGCCTGTCCCTAATACTGTTCATCATCCTGTTTTGTGTCACAACACCCTGCTACCTTGATTCACTCTTCGTCGTTGGCTAGGTTTTGGATTTATTACTTTCGAGGACGAACAATCAGTGGACCAGGCTGTCAACATGCATTTTCACGACATCATGGGCAAAAAAGTGTGTAGTTGTAGTTTTATTTTACCTTAAGACCAAACCAAGTCTTAGGCAACTTAGGGATTTCACTGGAAAGGAAAATTCTATAACAGAAAAGAGGATCGGGTGAGTCCATCCTCTGGTCTTTTACTGTGTGAAGTGGACTTAGGTCCACAGAGTCCTCCCTCAATTGTTCATTGTGTGGGCTGGGTGTGTCCCAGCTTTGCTCTTGGAGCCCTTTCCGCTGGGTGATCTGGGACCAGGCAATAGGTGGCGCTTGGGGATGCAGGCCTGGGTGGTGTGGGTTGGCTCCAGTGAAGTTGCAGGGTTGCCTCAGGCTTGGTTTCAGTGACCTCTCCTTCAGATGTCTGTCCCAATTCCCCTTGGCAATGCTGGCCTATGAGTGATAAGCAGCAGACCTCTGAGAACTGAGGTTCTGCTTAAAACTGAGAGAAATGGAAAAAACATCATGAAGGATTGGTTTTTTAAATTGGGTCACTTACTGTGGAACTCCAGTATCAGCCACATGCTCTCAATAGTACTTAACCACCATGCAGTCAAGTGACCTCTGGTTGTTTCATCTTCATACTGTGTTGCCCCCAGAGGAGAACAGGGACAGAGGCACCACCCCCGGGCCAGCCCCTGCTAGGTGTGTGTCAGGAAGTGTTTCCTGAATCTCATTTCATCTGCACCCTTGGGTCTTTTTGAAAAGTTAACTCTGAAGTTAATAACTGGTAGAAATTCTTCAGTGTGGAATTTCTTGCAGTTAGCAAAAGTTGAGAGGTCTAGATTTTTCTAGAATTCCTGTCTTTAGTCCTTGTTAACCTGCTGTGCACCCTAGGCAGCACCTTGGCATCTCTCACAGTAAGTGATTCTGATCTGCCTTCACTGGTTTGCTGAGTAGCTGGAGTTTAATACTTGGCCTTAGGACAAAGTCACAGCTATTTTTGTGAATTAGATTATTGAGGCATTCTGCGGCAGGAATACTTTACCTAACCTTCCCCCTCTCTCCACCCAGCCCAATTGTCTCCATACCAAATCTTTAAAAACAGGAATTTGTGTAGTTATTTTTGTATACAGGTAACTTAGATTATGTTACAGACTTCATTAGCTCTATCTGAACCCAGGTAAAGCAGGAGACACACTCCTTGTGACTTTCATTGCAGCTTTTAGTTTAAAATTAGCATGCAGGTTGTAAGGTACCAACAAAGTTCAAAGGAGTCTGTTCAGTATTTTAAGGCACTGTGACTTTGAAAATTTGGGAAAAGCCTACTTTTAATACAGTGGGGCAGAAAGGGCTCTGTACAGAGCTTATACCTGCTTCTGTCCTTTAGCAGCCTCTGGGCTCCGCCAGCTGCCTCTGACTGGTCTTAGGCAACTTTGATGTGTAACTCGTCTCTGAGGTGAGACACATGCATGTGTCCTGGTTGCCCATCACCAACCTTTACTGGTGAGCTAGACATGGCAGGACCGTTGGTTCCTCATGGGGGCTTCCTGTTTGTAATTGGCTTGGGTCCCCTGTGATAATTAGAACCCAGGGGCAAGTGACTTTGCATTAGTGTGTTAGGTAAGAAAGGGTTAAAAAAAATTTTTTTTTTAATTGCAAGGACTGCTTTGCTTTGTAAGCAGGAACCAGAGTCCCCTAAGGAGAGTATGTGAAGACTTCTTAATTTGAGTTCTTTGAAACGGGTCCCTTGGTCCTGCTATTGTGTTTCCTTGAGCTAAAGGGATTCTGTTCCCATTCTGGGAGCATCCTTGGGGCAGCAGCAGGTGGGGACTTTGTGCCTCCAGCTGCAAACGCTTCATGTCTGTTCTCTAACAGGCAGAGGTGAGGAATTCTCCAGGCTGAGACCCCAAGGATGACTCCAGATAGACTCATTGTCTCTTTATTATCTTTAAAATTTATCACAAAAATAAGAAAAATTTAGGATTCACAAATGCTGGGGCAGCAATTTTTTTTTTTTTTTTTGAGACAGTCCTATATTTTTTTTGAGACAGAGTCTCACTATGTCACCCTCAGTAGAGTGCTGTGGTGTCGCAGCTGACACCAAATTCTTGGGCTTAAGTGATTCTCTTGCCTCAGCCTCCCGAGTAGCTGGGACTACAGATGCGCGGCTATTTTTTTTGTTTTTTGTAATTGCAATTGTCATTGTTGCTTAGCAGGCTCCAGGCTGGGTCCAAACCCGCCTGCCTTGGTGTATGTGGTCGGTCCCCAACCACTGAGCTACAGATGCCGAGCCCACTCCTATATTTCAAAGGCTGCATGAGGAGGATTGGGCCTTGCACTGAGGATAAGTATAAGGAGATCAGGCTCAGTAGACCCATTGTTTTAAGCCCCTATGTTTCAAGTGCCTTATTCTTCCAAACAAGGTGGCTTCTGACACATTCAAAGAAAAAGGGTTTGGGTTGCTGACCTAACACAGTATGAAGATTGCTTACTGATTCAAATGTCCATTTTATTGCATGTTTGTTTACTTTTTTTGTTAGATGTAATGTAAGATTCTCTTATCACATCCATTCCCTCTGACATTATTTTGAGTTAATTGAGATTCTTTAAGCGTTAGCCTGGGGAAGGTAAGTCTTTATCTTCCATTAGACATTTTAAATAAAAATCTAAGTTAAAACACCAACTGTGTTTCTCAGGTATAAGCTAAAAGTGCAGGGGGCGGGCTCTGAGTAGTCCCAAAGGCACTGCAGTGGTGTCCAGGGTCCCAGAGAAGCCTGCAGTGAGGATGCTAATTGCTGGGAAAATCCTGGTCCCTTTTTGTCCCATGTTTTTAAGAGGCCATTAAAGGAGGACATTGCCATTTAACTTGAGTATAAGATCCCTCATCACATGTGAAAATCTATCTCCTGAGGGTTCTCAGCTCTGTCCGTGCTGTCCGCAGCAGATGGGGCTCAGTGTATCTTACAGTTGCATCTGTTGTACCTGAGAAACATTTTTTAAACCAAAAAGTTAAACAACTACAATTTTTTTTTTTAAAGAACAAATGCTACTGGCCTAAATAAGGTTTATAGTTAAGTATTTAGTCTTAAGTCGTAAGATGTTAAGTGTAGTTATAAGTTACCCGAGGGTGTGTCTGAAGGGAAGGGGGTGCTAGGCCAGTGGCTTCCTCCTAAACCAGAGCTCGGTTTGTTTAGGTGGAAGTTAAACGGGCCGAACCTCGGGACAGCAAGAGTCAAGCTCCAGGACAACCAGGTGCCAGCCAGTGGGGAAGCCGGGTCGTGCCCAATGCTGCTAATGGCTGGGCAGGCCAGCCCCCGCCAACGTGGCAGCAAGGCTATGGCCCCCAAGGTAAGGCTTCCCGAGCCCTTGGCAGTCCGGATGGGACTGGGGACCATCACATGGCCTTGACACAGGCTGCTTTGCTGTAGGGGCTGGAAGTCCTCAGGGGCATAGTGTGCAACCCCCTGCCCATAGAGGTTTGGGTATAAGAAGCCATCACTGAGGCATGATGCACTCACTGGCACTGATAGGAGTATCCTGTAGAAAGTATCTGGAAGGTTTCCTGCTATCTCCCTGGCCCTCAGGAGTGGGGTGGCCACAGTTAAGGTGCCCATCTGTGGGCAGGGCAACCAAGTCTCAATGTAGCAGAAAGCTGCTGTGAGCTTCCATATCTCACTGCCACTCACCAGGGTTCCAGGAAGGGCTGTGGTGGGTCTAAGATCTGAGTTGCCGGGTTATCTTACAAAGTCCTTTTCCTTTGTTGCCTGTAGTGTGGGCATGTTTTTGTTTTTGTTTTGTTTTGTTTTTGAGACAGAATCTCAAGCTGTAGCCCTGGGTAGAGTGCTGTGGCATCATAGCTCACAGCAACTTTAGACTCCTAGGCTTAAGCGATTCTCTTGCCTCAGCCTCCCAAGAGCTGGGACTACAGGCGCCCACCACAACACCGGCTATTTTTTTGTTATAGTTGTCATTGTTTTAACTGGCCTGGGCCAGGTTCTAACCCACCTACCTTGGTGTATATGGCTGGTGCCCTACCTACTGAGCTATGGGTGCCACCCTAGTGTGGGCATGTTGAGGGACACCTCCAAGGGCCTGTGAGGACCAGGCACATTTTGAATCTTTGTTATTTACTGTTGCCTCTGCTAAGTGATAATGCCCCCCTGTGGCTAGGGCCTGTATGTGGTCAGCTCTGCCCTCACATTGATCTGGAAAATGCTGAACCACAAGGGTTGGAGCTGGCCACCTGAAAGTCCGTACGGACTTCCCCTGCCCGCAACTGGAGGCCAGCATCAGGGTTCTAAATATTTCCTGAACCTGCAGATTTTCCCTACTCTTTTTTTTTTTTTTGCGACAGAGCCTCAAGCTGTCACCCTGGGTAGAGTGCTGTGGCATCACAGCTCACAGCAACCTCCAATTCCTGGGCTCAAGCGAGTCTTCTGCCTCTGCCTTCCAAGTAGCTGGAACTACAGGCGCCTGCCACAATGCCTGGCCATTTTTTGGTTGCAGCCACCATTGTTTGGCGGCCCGGGCTGGATTCGAACCCGCGAGCTCAGGTATACGTGACTGGTGCCTTAGCCCGTTGAGCAATAGGCGCTGAGCCTCTTTTTTCTTTCTTTCTTTTTTCTTTTCTTTCTTTTCTTTTTTTTTTTTTTAAGAGAACAAGATACAGTGGCATCATCACAGCTTGAATTCTTGGCCTCCAGTGATCTTCCTGCCTTAGTCTCCCAAAGTTTTAGATTATAGTCCACCACTCCTAAAACATTTCAGTTTGACCTGACATTTTTTCTTGTCAGGCAAGCCCATTTTCTATATCCAGTTGGTTGAGGACATACAGGGCTTATTCCTGCATTCTCAGAGTGTAGAACTCAGGCTTCTCTGGTGCCAATCCATAGTCAGGCTTCCCTTGGAGCCAAGACTGTGCCCTGTGCCTGGTCAACCTACATAGTTCTCTCCATGTGGTAGGCTCCCTTGGCAGGGTGCTTTTGTGGGTCTCTGGCTGATTCTGCCATGACTAGGCTGCCTGTGCCCCTGGGTTTGGAGCCCCAAGAGAGTCCAGGGTGGAGCTCATCCCAGCACCAGTGCCTTTTGCCTATCAGCATTGAGTGCCTCTGTAGCCATGGCACCAACTCGCTCTTCTGTTTTCTCATCTAGGAATGTGGGTGCCAGCGGGACAGGCAATTGGTAAGTCCTTGTGTGTAGAGTGAAGGGGAAGAACAGCACCCAAAAGGCATAGTCCGAAGTGCATAGGGCTCACGACTCTGTTGGCAGCTGGGCTGGCCCCTCTGCAGTTGGTAAAGCCATTGTTAATGTGCTTCCCAGGGCCTGGAAGTCACTTCCTTTTTATTCCCCTCTTTTTGTTAAGTGATGGGATCTCTTCTCACACAGGTCTGAGGCTCACAAAACAAAGAGACGGGGTCTCGCTCTGTCGCCCAGGCTGGAGCACAGCAGCACCACCCAGCTTACTACAGCCTCCAGCTCCAATACTTTCTTTTCTTATTGAAGAGGGAGCAGGGATGAAGGCTGTCCTGGGCCCTTAGCAGCCTGGGTCTGGTTGGGAGGAGGGGATGCCGTCTGATGGTCTCTTCTGCCCTCACCTTGCCTTGTATGTTCTAGGTGGCTACGGACCGCCCCCTGCAGGAAGAGGAGCCCCACCACCACCTCCGCCATTCACATCCTACATTGTGTCCACCCCCCCTGGGGGCTTCCCCCCTCCTCAGGGCTTCCCGCAGGGCTATGGTGCCCCACCACAGTTCAGTAAGTCTTGGCTAGAGGGACAGAAGACAGAGTGCATGGACTGGGCTTGTCATGAGGTACATGTGTGCAGGTTTGCCCTCAGCCATGGGAAGGCCACTGGCAGGGTTTTGGCTGGTCAGTGGTCACCTGCCACCAGGCCCTCTGTTGCCTGTGACTCCCGTGGCCAGACTTAATGGCCTCCTGTGGCTCCTGCAGGTCCCATGAACTTCCATGAATTAGCACAAGCGCATAATTGCCCAACCAGCACTCCCTTATGTTAGCACCTAAGGAGATAGGTGTCTGGCTTCCTTCCTGACCCATAACTGTCCTGTGTGCTTTATCAGAACATTGGCTATGCCTGGGTGGTTGTGGGTTTCCAGTAGCCCACTTTAAAAGTAAAGAGAAATGAGAATTACCTTGTGGCACCTTAACCAGTATTGCCAGAGATGGCACACATGACTAGCATCTCATGGCCCACAGTCCTGCCTCCTAAAACAAGGCCTTACATCCTTGTCATCTGGGATAGGTTTCACATTTAGAGCATGTCACATTGCAGGGTTCAGAGGCCACATGTAGTCAGAGGCTGCAGGACTGGTTGTCTGGTCTGGGTCAGAGCCCAGCACACTGCAGCCCTCCAGCCAGGTGACTGACTAGAATCCTTGTACAGAGAAAACATGCCACCTTCTGGCCTCTCTGACCTTATTTCTAACAAACGGATCTGGTAGGACCTGATCCAACGAGAGGGGGTGTGGGGGAAAGCTGTTTCTGCCATTTTGGTCAGTTTGGAAAACTGGTAGCCCCACCTGCATAGACGATGCTTAGGTAATTTATCTCTCCAGAACATGTGGACTGGGCTATGCTTGGAGGTAGATTCTTGTCCTTGTTAAAGAGCTATTTAAAAAAAAAAAAAAGGCCAGGCCTGGTGGTGGCCCATGCCTATAATCCGAGGATTCTGGGTCTGGGAGGCCAAGCCAGGTAGATCGCCTGAGCTCAGAAGTTCGAGACCAGCTTGAACAAGAGTGAGACCGCCATCTCTATTAAAAATAGAAAACTAGGGCAGTGCTTGTGGCTCAGTGAGTAGGGCACTGGCCCCCTATACCCAGGGTGGCGGGTTCAAACCTAGCCCCGGCCAAAGTTGAACAAAAAATATCCGGGCGTTGTGGCAGGCGCCTGTAGTCCCAGCTACTCTGGAGGCTGAGGCAAGAGAATCGCCTTAGCCCAGGAGTTGGAGGTTGCTGTGAGCTGTGACACCACGAGGACGACAAAATGAGACCCTGTCTCTAAAAAAAAAAAAAAAAGAAAAGAAAAGAAAACTAAGTGGTGCCTGTGGTTCAGTGAGTGGAGCGCCAGCCCCATATACTGAGGGTGGCAGGTTCAAACCCAGCCCCAGCCAAACTGCAACGGGAAAATGGCTAGGCATTGTGGTGGGTGCCTATGGTCCCAGCTACTCGGGAGGCTGAGGCAAGAGAATCTCCTAAGCCCAGGAACTGGAGGTGGCTGTGAGCTGTGTGATGCCACAGCACTCTACTGAGGGCGATAAAGTGAGACTCTGTCTCTTAAAAAAAAAAAAAAAAAAAAAGGAAAACTAGCTGGGTGTTGTGGCAGGTGCCTGTAGGCTTAGATACTTAGGAGGCCAAGACAGGAGGATCAATTGAGCCCACGATTTTGAGGTTAATGTGAGCTATGATGAGCCAATGCCATGGCAGTCTACACAGGATCTTCTTGCCTCAGCCTCATGAGTAACTGGGATACAGTTTTGTTCCACCATGCCCTGTTAGTTTTTACTATTTTTAGTAGAGATAGGGTCTTGCTCTTGCTTAGGCTGGTCTCGAACTTCTGAGCTCAAGTGATCCACCTGCCTTGGCCTCCCAGAGTGCTAGGTTTATGGGTGTTACGTGGACTAATTAAGGCCTGTCTGCTTTATATGTTTTAGATGGTAATCCAGTCTGGGAAGTTCTTGCCAGGCTGGGCCATGGATCTTCCCCTGGTTGACCCCATAGCCACAAACCATATCTTTGTGCTCCTATATGTCTGTAGGTTTTGGCTATGGGCCTCCTCCTCCACCTCCAGATCAGTTTGCCCCTCCGGGGGTTCCTCCTCCACCGGCCACTCCAGGAGCAGCACCTCTGGCCTTCCCTCCACCTCCATCTCAGGCTGCCCCGGACATGAGCAAACCCCCAACGGCTCAGCCAGACTTTCCCTATAGTCAGTATGGTAAGTGGTCTCTTAACCTTCTTCCCTTCGGTGGACTCCCCCCATTGTTTAATTTTGTTAGCATGCGACAGGGACAACAGCAATGGTGTGGAATGGCTGAAGAGAACTCAGACCCTAGCTGTGAGGGTAGAGCAGGATCTACCGGGCACAGAAAATCCCACAGCAGGTGCCCCAGGGCTTGGGGACCTGAGCCAGGGCCAGGGAAGTGAGTCAAGGAGAGGCTCCTTGGGCTATGGGAAGATGGCACAGCAGCCACCACTCCTCTGTCAGCTTGAGGTACTCCGTTTCCTTTGTGAGGCCCCTTGGTGGGTTCCAGTTTCTGGCACCATTAGTCCTCATGAAGGTACAGACCCCACACAGGTTTGAGGTTTGAATCTCTATCAGGTCTGCCTTGGACACAGGCTGGACTTGAGGTGCCTTGTCGTGGCTTGGGTGCTGACTAATAGGATCTGCAGGTGGCACCTGGTGCTTCAGGGCTAAGAACTTGTTAGAGGATAGGGATAGGATGGAGTGCATTTCTGCATGTCTGCTATTATTTTTTTTTTTTTTTTTTTTTTTTTTTGAGACAGAGCCTCAAGCTGTCACCCTGGATAGAGCGCTGTGGCATTGCAGCTCACAGCAACCTCCAATTCCTGGGCTCAAGCGAGTCTCCTGCCTCCGCCTCCCAAGTAGCTGGGACTACA
>CAUYON010106162.1:0-35769 GCA_963573935.1 Arctocebus calabarensis | reverse complement strand
CAAGTGAGTCTCCTGCCTCTGCCTCCCAAGTAACTGGGATTACAGGCGCCCGCCACAACGCCTGGCCATTTTTTGGTTGCAGCCGTCATTGTTGTTTGGCGGGCCCAGGCTGGATTCGAACCCGCCAGCTCAGGTGTACGTAGCTGGTGCCTTAGCCCATTAAGCCACAGGCGCCCAGCCAGTTTTTTCTGGTTTTGATAGAGATAGGGGTCTCGCTTTTTGCTCAGGCTGATCTCGAACTCATGAGTTCAAGCAATCCACCTGCCTCAGCCCCCCCAGAGTACTAGGTGCTAGGATTACAGGCGTGATCCACCATGCCCAGCCTTCAGGATAACTTTTACATTTTTCTCCTTTCCTTTCCTTGCCTTGACTTTTCTCTTCCTTTCCCTTTCCTTCTCTTTTTCCTTCTCCTCCCCTCCCCTTCCTTTTTCTCCTTCCTTTCTTTTTTCTTCTTTTTTGGAACAGTCTCCCTCTGTTGCCAGACTAGAGTGCAGTGGCATCATCACACCTCAACTAATCCTCCCACCTCAACCTCCTGAGTAGCTGGGACTCCAGGTTCGAATCACCATATGCAGCTAATTTTTCTGTTTTTATAAAGATAAGGGTCTTGCCATGTTGCAAGAAAATTAAAATTTTTCCATAAAATTATTAATAAATTATGATGTGATGTGTTATTCACTGGACTTGTAGCAGCATAATTATAATAATGAGATATTTAGTATAATGAGACTCTATATTTTTAAAATGTCATTTCAAGCATGCTACTTGGTACTGCCCTTCTATTAAGTTATTTCATACTTTCCACTTACGTTTTATGAAGTACAAAGTGAGAAAAAAAAATTGTTGAATTATAAAGTGTATTGAAATGGAAAAATGATGGGTGGGGGAAATAATGTAATGAAGAATAATAAAATACATGTATTTAAAAAACAAAAACAAACAAAAAAAGAAATGGAAAAATGAAATGAAAGCTTCTCTTGCATGTTCTGGAGTCAGATAGCAACAGAGTTGCATGTATATAGCTTCAACTAGAGTCCACAAACCCTCTCAGATGAATACTAATTTATGACATTTTAAAACATGATAAAAAGCCTACTTGATATTTTATTTCCTTTCCTGTCATGCCGGCTATCAAAAAGTTACAATAAATGTCACTTTGGGAAATTTACCTGGGGAAAAACGTCCCAAATCATTATGGTACCAATGCACATAAGGGCGATAAAGCAAAGAGCAGGGCACTCTTGGCCCAAACAAAAAATGGAAATGCCACTGAAAAAAACTCACGGGGAGAAAAAGCAGAGTCAGACTAAGTACCACTGCACTGTGAAATAACGGACACAGTCCTGGGAATGTTGCTGAAACACATTTTCCAGAAGTCTTTCTTCTCCGCAACGGAGACTCTTCAATTTTCAATATTGTTGTTATTCTCTTGTTTCAGAGGAAGAGCGCAAACAGAATACACTGACTTCAAATTCTTGGGTTTTAGAAGGACCTCTTGTACTGACTGGCTGAATGACCTTAATTAAGCATGTTTCTGAAATTCTTCAAGCCCTAATTTTTTTTTTTTTTTTTTGTAGAGATAGAGTTTCACTTTATCACCCTCGGTAGAGTGCCGTGGCATCACACAGTTCACAGCAACCTCCAACTCCTGGGCTTAGGCGATTCCCTTGCCTCAGCCTCCCCAGTAGCTGGGGCTTACAGGCGCTTGCCACAACGCCCGGTTATTTTTTTGTTGCAGTTTGGCCAGGGCCGGGTTTGAACCCGCCACCCTCAGTATTTGGGGCTGGCACCCTGCCTACTAAGCCACAGGTGCTACCCCTTTAAGCCCTAATTTTTTATCTGGAGATTGGGGAGAATGTCCTTACCTATATGACAGTGTCACTGTGAAGTGCTTCAGTAAGATGGTGTATGCAAAGTGCACAAAGATAAGGCCTCAATAAAAATTTTTTTTTGAGACAGTCTCATTATGTCGCCCTGGGTAGAGTGCTGTGGTGTCACAGCTCACAGCAACCTCCAACTCCTGGGCTTAAGTGATTCTGTTGCCTCAGCCTCCCAAGGAGCTGGGACTACAAGTGCCCACCACAACATCTGGCTAATTTGTTGTTGTTGTTGTCATTGTTTTTAGCAGGCCCTGGCTGGGTTGGAACCCGCCAGCCTTGTACGTGGCCGGCGCCCTAACCACTGAGCACAGGCACTGAGGCGCAATAAATGTTTCTGTTATTAATATTGCTTGCCATGGTGGGGGTTTGAACTCACCACCTCTGGTATATGGGGCTGGCACCCTACTCCTTGAGCCACAAGCACCACCCTATTTCCTCCCTTCTTTTCAGCAGAACCACAGTTTTATTTAGGATGGCAACGTACTCAGACAGAACACTACATTTCCTAGCTTCCAGGGAGACTGAGAATGGACACTTAAGATTAAAGTAGGAAACATGGACTGGGGCTTCAAGAAAACTGACTTGGCTTTGGAGGTATAACTTGGAAGGCTAACAAGATGGCTGTAGCTTCAGCAGCTCTCTTGTCACTCTAAGGGAAGGACATTTGCAGGGGAAGAAGTTAGAAAAGTCTTGAATTCTTGAGGCTCTGAAGTAATGCTTGCAACTTCTTGTTTCTTGAGAGATGGAAGTCCTTTCGTGTTTAGGTCACTATTCCTTTGAGTTTGTTACTGTATGTTGCCAAACCAAACGGTGACTCACTTACACCATAAGATATTAAGTTCCTTGAAAAGTAATGACAACTTCTTTATTCAGGATATCATTACAATAAAGGCTCATTGTGTCCAGTAACCTGGGTAACTTTTTTTTTTTTTTTTTTTTTGAGACAGAGTTTTATGCTGTCACTCTGGGTAAAGTGCTGTGCTGTCATAGCTCACAGCAACCTCAAATTCTTGGGTTCAAGTGATTCTCTTGTCTCAGCCTCCCGAGTAGCGTGGACTACAGGTGCCCACCCTCGTGCCTGGCTAGTTTTTTCTATTTGTAGTAGAGATGGGGTCTTATTCTTGCTCAGGCTGGTCTTGAACACGTGAGTCACCGCGCTTGGCCAGGAACTTTGTTTTTGAAACAAACAAAAAGCTTTACTGACTGAAATCTCTACCTCAGAGTCATTGTAAACGTAGAAGGAAAGAAAGCACTTAAGGTGCCCTACCTAATACTGTCCTTGACATATAATGATTACTTGGTTGATAATGGCTAACAATATAGGGTGACCACAAAGGGAAGCAAGCTAGAGAAAACTTTTCCATCTACTGAGTAGTAAGAACACACTTTTCTTGCTTTTTATTTTTTTCCAGAAACAGGGTCTTACTTTGTTGTCAGGGCATGGGGGCAGTGGTATGTTCATAGCTCACTGCAACCTCCAACCCCTGGGTTCAAGTGTGATCCTCCCTCCTCAGCATCCTGATTAGCTGGGACTAGAGGCCTGCAGCACCATGCTTGGCTAGTTTTTGAATATTTTGTAGACTTGGAGTTTTGCTATGTTGTTCAGGCTGGTTTTAAATTTCTGACCTCCAGTGATCCTACTGCCTTGGCCTTCCTAAGTGCAAGAATTAAAGGTATGAACCACCTCACCCAGTGACGATCCTTTTTATAGCTTATCCATTAGCAATTTGTATTATTTTCCTAAATTATTTGATGAATTCATTATTTAGGAAGATTTCAGCTGGAAAGTGATGGAGAAGGCAGGGCCTAAAAGAAAGTTGGTGGAGTTCAAGGGACTGGAAGAAAGGAGTGGCCTTTTATTTGTAGAGTGCCTCAGGTAAGAACTTGTGATCTCTGGATGCTGTGTTTCAGAGAATTGAGAAAGATCATATAATTGTACCCTGTACACAGTTCTGAGCTGATTGTGTCATTGTTCAATGCTCAATAGGACATAGACTCAGGAAAGTTCAACTGTGCCTGGTGCTGACAGCTGTGCTCACCATTTTCTGACCGTCCGCTCCTATTTGCTGGTGATATAACCAATGTACCACAACACAGAGTAGGAATTAACTCAGTGGCTGTATGTGAAGTTTTTGAATGTTCCTCTCGTGGACCTCCCCACCAACCTGTGATGGTCAGTGTGACTAATGACTCATAATTAACTCCGAACCTTTCAGATGGACGTCATTAACAGAATGGAATCTGAGTGAGGTCACTATTCACATGCCAAGGAGGATTTTTTTGTTGGCTGGTCTGTTTCAGCATTAGGCTATTTTTAGTTAAGCTGTGAAAGAGCAAGAAAATGGAAGAGACAGCTTCCAGACAATGTGTATTTATCTCATCTTAAATTTATTCTCATTGGACTTAGGAGAGAGGCTTCTCTGAGACTTGTTGGCAGAGTCCTGAGAGTGTCAATGTTACAGACATCTTATATTAGATGATTTGTAAAACATGGAAAAGGTAAGTTACTGTTTTCCCAGAATTCTGCACTGCTTATCCAAACTGTGACCTCATTTAAGTGGAAGGAAATATTTATTTTTTATCTTTTTATTTTTTATTATTATTTATTTTATTTATTTTTTGAGACAGAGTGTCAAGCTGTCGCCCTGGGTAGAGTGCTGTGGCATCACAGCTCACAGCAACCTCTGACTCTTGAGCTTAAGCGATTCTCTTCCCTCAGCCCCCAAACTAGCTGGGGCTATAGGTGCCCGCCACAACACCTAGCTATTTTTAGAAATGAAGTCTCTCTTTGGCTCAGACTGATCTTGAACTCGTAAGCTCAGGCAGTACGCCCTCTTCGGGCTTCCCTAAGTTCCAGGATTACAGGCATGAGCCACCGCGCCTGGCCTGAGGAAACATTTTCTATGAGAGCCATTCATAGTTATGCCATACTCATAGCATAGAATTGGTAAACACATTCTAAAATTACAAATCTTTCCATGACATTGAAAAACCAGCTAATTCAACTTTATGCCATATATACAAGACATAAGAGACTTTCCTAAATGAAAGGTTTGGTATATCCACACAAGAGAGAAATGAAGATTTTCTCTATATACTGATAGACAGTGATCATCATGATATATTTTAGCCAAAAAAAGGGGGGGGTTCAGAACTGTTATAGTATGTTATCATCTGAGCAGAACGGGGTGTGTGTGTATGTGTCTATGTGTATGAGTATGTGTGTGTATATACCGTATATACACATACACACTTTCCTTTGAAAGTTAACACATTGCCACGCTAGGAAAAAATTTTTTTCTTTGGGTCAACAGTGTTTTATTAGGTCAAGGTAAGTCAAGAGATGTGTTGATTATGTATGTTTCAAGAGTTTCCAGGCTCAAAACTAGCATAAGTTTAAATACAGCTTGGCAGTTAATATGTTTATTAAAATGGTTTGCCCATAGATGGGCTAGGATGCAGGTGGAAAAGATAGGTATGAGAACTGTTTCTATCTTTTACTTCTAAAATGCACCTTGATATATAATTTTGTCTTTGTAACCGTATTTGTTTTTCATAATTAAAAAAACAAAATTGAATCAAATAAAGAGAGCAATCCTTAAAAATTGAAAACAAACTGAGACTAATAACCCTACTAGTATATAAATTTAGCATCATGGCTCGGCACCTGTGGCTCAACGGGCTAAGGCGTCAGCCATGTACACCTGAGCTGGCAGGTTCGAATCCAGCCTGGGCCCACCAAACAACAATGATGGCTGCAACCAAAAAATGGCCGGGCGTTGTGGCGGGTGCCTGTAGTCCCAGCTACTTGGGAGGCGGAGGCGGGAGACTCCCTTGAGGCCAGGAATTGGAGGTTGCTGTGAGCTGTGATGCCATAGCACTCTATGCAGGGTGACAGCTTGAGGCTCTGTCTCAAAAAACAAACAAACAAAAAAAAAAAAGTAAAAAAAATTAGTTGGGCATGGTTGTGCCTGCAGTCCCAGCTACTCAGGAGGCTTGGCCAAGATCACTTGAACTTGGGAGTTTGAGGTGGAAGTAAGCTAATGATGCCACTGTACTCTACCCCAGGTGACAGAACAAGACCCTGTCTTAAGACAAGACAAAACGCAACATAGCACAACACAACACAACACATTAGTTTGCCCGTACATCCTTTTGGAATATAATTTAAGGACAGTAGAACTATAAAGAAATTTTAAACTGCAATGAGTATTTATTGTCAGAAATATTGACATTGCTATTTTGAAACTAGTAGATAAAGTAAAAAGTAAAGTAGAATCAAAAGTCACGTTAGGCCAGGTACGGTGGCTCATGCCTATAATTCTAACATTCTGGGAGGCCAAGCTGGATGGATTGCTTGAGCTTAGGAGTTCGAGACCAGCCTAAACATGAGTGAGACTGCATCTCTACTAAAAATGAAAAGCTAAGGCAAGAGGATTGCTTGAGCTCAAGAGTTTGAGGTTACTGTGAGCTTTGATGCCACAGCACTCTACTGAGGGTGACAAAGTAAAACTCTGTCTCAAAAAAAAAAAAATTAAAAAGAAAACTCATGTTAATAACATTTATAATAAAAATATTCAGAAAAAAGCAAAGAAATGTATAAAAATCAGGAAGTTAGGTTAAAACGTTATAATCTTAAATTTGATGTAGAAATATAAGAATGAACTCAAAATTATTTTGCTCTTAAAAATGTACATTCTAGGTTTGGCGCCTGTGGCTCAATGGGCTAAGGCGCCAGCCACGTACACCTGAGCTGGCGGGTTCGAATCCAGCCCCAGCCCGCCAAACAACAATGACAGCTGCAACCAAAAAATGGCCTGGTGTTGTGGCGGGCGCCTGTAGTCCCAGCTACTTGGGAGGCGGAAGCAGGAGACTCACTTGAGCCCAGGAATTGGAGGTTGCTGTGAGCTGTGATGCCATGGCACTCTATCTAGGGGGACAGCTTGAGGCTCTGTCTCAAAAAAAAAGAAAAAGTACATTCTAGGGCGGCACCTGTGGTTCAAAGGAGTAGGGCGCTGGCCCCATATGCCGGAGAGGGTGGGTTCAAACCCAGCCCTGGCCAAAAACCGCAAAAAAAAAAAAAAAGTACATTCCTTGAAGAGACTTTAAAATATATTAATAGTATTTTACTTGGGCTTGAGGGTCATGCCTCTAATCTCAGCACTTTGGGAACGCCAGAGGTAAGGATTCCTTGAGTCTAGGAGTTAGAAATCAGCCTGGGCAACATAAGGAGACCATTGTCTATAAAAAGTGAAAAAAATTGCTGGGCGAGGTGGCTCACGCTTGTAATCCTAGCACTCTGGGAGGCTGAGGTGGGTGGATCTCCTGAACTCTGGAGTTGGAGACCAGCCTGAGCAAGAGTGAGACCCCCATCTCTAAAAATAGCTGGGTGTTGTGGCAGGTGCCTGTAGTCGTAGCTATTAGGGAGACTGAGGCAAGAAGATCACTTGAGCCCAAGAGTTTCCGGTAGCTGTGAGCTTGTGACGCAGGGCTCTCTACCCAGGGCAACAAAGTGAGACTTTGTCTGAAAAAAAAATGTACATTCAAACTCTTTTCTCCAAAATCCCTAGAAGTAATAAAAAGCCAGCAGCAGTGAGCACCAGTAGTACCCGGACTGTAGCTCTGAATATCCATTTACATCAAGAAGCTTTCAGAGCTCTTTGGAAAAAATGACAGGAAATGTACAATATCTGTGTGAGGACCTCTTGTGCTAGAAAACAAAAAAGGTATGGATTTAGTCAAAAGGATAAAAGAGCCATTTTTTAAGGGCCTCTCTCTGGTTTGTGAAGAAGCATTTTGGGCAGAAATGAAGGTAAAAAATGACTGCAGCCCATCAACCATATTAAAAATCTGAGTTCATAATGACACTTCAGGAAAAATGCATTAGTCACCATTAAGAGGTTGTTAGGGCATTTTTTGCTCACTTACTCTCATCACGTTGAAAATAAAGAAATAATGATTTTCTCTGTATTTTCTATACACACTGCATTACAGGATAGTCCAATGATTAATAAAGGAAAAATGTTCCCTTATGTAAAAAGTCCAGCTAATAACTGTAGGAGAAAAATGATAGAATTAGAGAATCACCTCTTTCACCATTTCGCAACCCCTAAAGATGTATGGATCTAGACAGTGACCTTAGTGGATGTTAAAACAATTAGATTAAAGGTTGATGAGGTACTTCACGAATAAGATATTAGGTTGTTACAACCTGAACCCGCTGATCGATCTTAGCATCTCTAAAAATGGGCCAAGCAGTCTGTGCCTCCTGACGTGACACCACAGAAAGTGCACATCATCACCTATGAAGCATTCTTGCCTAAAGTAAAGTGAACCAAATCTAATCAAGTCTCTAAATCTAACTATCATTCTACAGGAAATGGCAGGGGATGGAGGAAAGGTTAAATGACATTATGAGAAGGCAATCAGCCACATTCAAAATGAGTGACATTCTAAAGGATAAGTGATTCTCTCACAAATGTGCGGTAATGAGGATGAAGAGAGACAAGGGACTCTTATAAAATAAAAGAGGTTTAAGGAACTTTATAACCAAATAAAATGTATAGACTTCACAGGACTCCTGATGTCCTTTGATACAAGCATGGAAATTTTGATATACACTGGTATTAGATGAGGGAAGTAAAGGATCCTTGGTAATTTTGTCAGGTACGATCATGGCAAGATGATTATGTTTTTAAAATTTTTGTTAGCAATAGGTAATAAAGAATTTATGGTTCAATCATATGATATCTGGATTTTAAAAATACTCCATTGGGCGGCGTCTATAGCTCAGCCACATACACCAAAGCTGGAGGGTTCGAATCCAGCCCGGGCCAGTTAAACAACAATGAGAACTGCAACAAAAAAATAGCCTGGCATTGTGGCTGGCACCTGTACTCTCAGACTCTTGGGAGGCTGAGGCAAGAGAATCGTCCAAGCCCTAGAGTTGGAGGTTGCTGTGAGTTGTGTTGCCACGGCACTCTACCGAGGGTGACATAGTGAAACTCTGTCTCCCTCCCAAAGAAATTAGAAAAAAAATAAAAATATTCCAGTGTCCTAATTCTGAACAAAAAGATTTAAAAAGGGTGTGGCCATCTGGCTTCAGTGCTTCAGAGATGATCAGTAGGGCAGAATGGGAAAGTAATCCTTGTTTTAAACAGCAAGGAAGTCATTGGTGACTTAAACAAGAGCATCTACAGTTGGATGGATGGTCAAGGAGGAAGCGGGTAGAGAAGTGGAGATAGTGAGAACTCACCTTTTTTTTTTGAGACGAAGTCTCATGCTATTGCCCTGGTTAGAGTGGTGCCATGGTGTCACAGTTTACAGCCACCTCAGACTCTCAAGGCTTTCAGACAAGCCTCTTGCCTCAGACTCCCAAGAAACAGGGACTACAGGCACAGGGACTACAAATAGATTTTTCTATTTTTAGTATAGATGGGGTCTTGATGTTACTCAGGCTGGTCTCCAACTCCTGAGCTTAAGCAATCCATCTACCTCGGTCTCCCAAGTGCTAGAACTACAAGTGTGAAGGGCTGGGAAGACACTAATATAGCCTGTAATGGTAATAGTAACTACGAGAGGTTGAAAAAGGGTGGTTTGCTTTGGACAGATTCTATTGGGAGGGAAGCAAAATAATGCTTCTTTCTCTGATCTTTCAGAATTCAGGCTGCAACACCATGTTTTCTCTTTTCCTCTGCCAGAGACAGGCAATATTCCAAAGTGTCTGCTCCTTCCCCTGGGTCCTGGAGTGAGTAAACTCAGAGCAGAGCCTTCAGCCAAGGTATGACAGATGTGTAGTGAGAGTGAGAATAAACGTTTGTTGTTTTAATCAACTGATATTTTCACATCTGATTTAGAGATACGATACTTTTTATTTTTTTCTTCATTTTTTTGAGCAAAATCTCACTCTGTTCTCCAGCTAGAGTACAAACTCCATGGCTCAAGTGATCCTTCTGCCTCAGCGCCCCCAGTAGCTGCAACTACTACCATGCACCACTTCACCCAGCTCAAATTTCCATTTTCTATAGTGATGAGGTCTTGCTCTTGTTCAGGCTCAACTCAAACTCCTGACATCAAATGATCCTCCCAGCTCAGCCTCTCAGAGTACTGTGATTATAGGAATGAGTCACTGCATCCAGCTTAGAGATACTTTTTTTTTTTTTTTTTGAGACAGAGTTTCACTTTGTCATCCTTAGGAGAGTGCAGTGGTGTCACAGCTCACAGGAACCTCTAACTCTTGGACTCAAGTGATTCTCTTACCTCAGCCTCCTGAATAGCTGGGACTATAGGCACCCACCACAATACCCAGCTCTTTTATTTAGAGATGGGGTCTCAACTCTTGTTCAGGCTGTTCTCGAACTCCTAAGCTCAAGCAGTCCACTTGCCTCGGCCTACCAGAGTGCTGGGATTAGAGGCATGAGCCACCACTCCCTCTAGGGATACTTTGTAACATAATAAAATATAAAAGATGTTTCATGGATTCTGATAGTAGCTTTTACTCAGAAAGACATTGGCGATAATATCTTGTCAGTGTGGCCAAAGGAGAAGCGAGTGCCATACCGTATGCATTCTCCGACCCTGTGCCCCCACGGCTTTCTGTGTCTCGTGTGGCAGGGACAATTGCAGATGACTGCTGCCATTTGCTTACTGCCCCCAGGAATGGCTGGTGCTCTAGCACCTGATCTGTCTCTGGTAGGACCACTACTGTGTATCATCAGAGAAGATTTTACTTGTCTTTTTGAATGGAAGTTAAAAACAGACCTGGCTTTTGGGAGCATAATACTCCCTGACCCTTCCTTCCCTGCTCAAATGGGTTTTACCAGCAGCAGGTGGTCCTGTCTGTGGGCCCTAAAATCAGAGAGCAAATGGTTAAGGTTAGGGTTGAAGTGAGAGGAAATGCTCCAAACTTTAGGAAGCCTGTAGAGGACTTGGTAAGTACTCAGACAACACCGCTAAGGAGTGAAATGATTCGAAACTTTGGCCCAGCCCAGTCCTGGAAACTCTGAGACCCAAGCGTGAGGGAATATCCTGAACTCCTTCCCCATCTTCAGGCAGATTCTGGGATTTGTTGCCTGCCTTAATCTTGATGTGTTCATTCAAGCGCTGCAGTTACCCACATAGGGACTCTCCCAATTTCCCTCCGTGGAGCCCCACTATGCAGGAATGTGATTAATTTGCCCATGACCTAAAAATCCTAGCTAATGCTTTGGTGGACCAGGCTTTGCCTTAGAAATATTTTCCAATGGACAAAAAACCAGCTCTTTCTGGCTCGCCACAGGGTCTGTCTCTAAGAGTGTTGATGGAACTGCTGACACAGTGATGGATTTCTGTGAGGCAGCAATTAGCCAACTGTGCTGGGGACCGATCCCCTCTACACTTCCAGCAGGTTCCTAGCAGGGCTCGCTGCTGGATAGCCTAAGCTAGGTTCACATCAGGATTCAGACTTGCCTAGACATGAACCGAAAGGCTGATGTGTGCCAGGGGCTTGATCTTTTTGAGTGAGGAGCGTTGTGGAAAAAAACCATATAACAGGAAGAAAGAGTTGAAATTCATGGGTTTGGTTCAAAGATAGTGAGAGGGCAAGTGTTGGGGGCTAGGAAGGCAAGATTCTGAGGGCAGTATGGTGGGTGCCTGCTACTCAGATGGCCCTTAGCTGGCTCCCTAGGCTGACTCCTGAGTCATGGGGAAGGGAGCTGCAACCAGGTGAAAATGGAGAGCTGTTCCACCGTTAACCTCTGAAGGAATGAATAGGACCAGGAGGCCTGACTTTGAAGCCTCACTTGGACCCATAGACTCCTCTTCTTCCCTCTGACCGCTACCCGTGCCCCTCAGCCCTCTTTCCTTTTCTTTTCTCCAGTGGCTCAGATTTGGGACTCAGGCTTTTCCCCAAGATTCTTCCTTCTGCTTTCTTTCTAACACAGCCTCACAGAAGGCATTCATACATATGTCAGGTTTGATTGAGTGTGGAGAGCCCAGAAATTGTCTCAAATCAATTACCCTGTTGCCCAACCTTTCCTGAAGCATCCTTTCTTTTCTTTCTTTTTTTTTTTTGAGATCAAGTCTCTCTATGTCACCCTTGGGAGAGTGCTGTGGCAACACAGCTCACAGCAACCTCAAATTTTTGAGCTTAGGTGATTCTCTTGCCTCCACCTCCCAAATAGCTGGGACTACAGGTGCCCCCTACTACGCCCATATATATATATATATTTTTTTAATTGAATCATAGCTGTGTACATTAGTTCAATCATGGAGTACAGTGTGCGGGCTTCATATACAATCTGAGATATTTTCATCCATCAGTTCGACATAACATTCGTGAGATTTTCTCATTTACTGTGTGAAAACATTTGTGTTCTGCATTCAGTAGTTTTCTCCTGACCAGCTATTTTTTTGTAATAGTTGTCATTGTTGTTCAGCGGGCCTGGGGTTGGTTTCCAACTCTCCAGGTCCCGTGTATGTGGCTGGTGCCCTAGCCACTGAGCTACAGGCGATGAGCCCCTGAAGTGTCTTTCTATCTTACCACAGAGTCATCTGCCCACTCTGAGGTCACCTGCCATTTTGGTGGCATACTGGCCATTCTTCAGTCTCAAGGCCCAAAGTGCATCCCTGCCTGAGGACTTTCTCAGACATCAGGGCGCTTCCTCAGGCCCAGACAGGGATTTAATCCTCTAGGGCCAACCTTCAATTGAGAGACATAACTAGGCAGGTAAACACCTCAGCTTCCCACTCTCACAGCTGCACCATTGTGTAGCATGCTCTACCCAGCTCCTTGGAGAGTCCTGAGCACGCGTCCTCCTCTCATTAAGGGGCACCATTGTAAGATGACTGTAGTTAAGAATAATATTCTACATACCATGTAGTTTCAGTAGCTAGAGGGAGGGTCTTGAATGTTCCTCAAAACAAAGAAATGATGAATGTTTGAGATGATGGATATGCTAATTGCCTTGATCTACACACTGTCACTGTAGCTACTGAAACACCTCCCTGTACACCATGAATATGTACAATTACAATTTGTCAGTCAAAAAATAACATTAAATTCAAAAAACAAAAAATGTATCCTCCATGGATTTCTCTTTCTTTCCTGTCTCTCATTTACCCACCCCCGCACTTCTGTTTCCTTGGCAACGCCTCTCAAGCAAACTGCGTATATACTGAAGCCCTTCCTTAGATACTGCTTTTGGAAAAAACCTAAACCAAGATACCTAGTCTCTATGTTTCCTGGATTGCCCCCAATTTAAATTCTCTACTCTCTCTTAGTTTCTCAGCCTTTCATCTTATAGCTGAAGTCACATTAATCTCTGTGTGAAAACAATGCACCATTCGCTCTGCATCACACATTGTACAACACAGAGGAGCTGTGTTTTTGAAATTACAGTCTTCGTTTTCCTCTCTGCTCGATCAGTGTCTGTTTGTAGATGGAAGCAGTGAAGAAATTGAAGAAATTTCTTTGCCCTTTGATGAGAATCGTGCATGTACTGTGATCTCTTGAAAGGCAGAAGTAAGATTGCTTTTAAGTATTTTTACTTCCATCAGATGGGAGGATAATTTCCTTGCTATCAGGTGGTGGTCACAGAACTTATAGAGTGAAAGCAAGAAGCATAGCAGGCCCTGCAATGTTCTGGGGGCTTCGAGGCCCTGGCACTCGATGTAACTGCTGAGAGAGGCAAATGGAAGGTTGCCTGAAGGGTACATTGGAGGCACCCACCAGAGATAAGTGGCCTTATTTGGGAGGAATTTAAGGGAGGGTTGGAGCTCCCACAACATAGATGAGAATGGAATCAAGGCTATCCTTTTAGGTGATGTCTTTTTTGATGATTTTTAACTTTCAGACTCCCGTGGCCTGGAGAATATGCGTTGTTCTAAGACACTGAGATAACTGTGGCTATTTTCTACCATCTCTAAATTGTTTAATCCAGATGAGTGGTGCTTTCATGGACTGACCAGACACAAAGGGATATTTTCCCATAACACAGAAGTGCGATGGCAGAACTGCGTGAGACTCGATGTTCTGTCATATTTGAACTTGTAAGTGAGAATGACACAGAGGTGTCAGGACTTCTGAAACCTTGAAGTAGGACTAGAATTGGGAATGATTTGCAGAGAGGAATCTGCTAAGAAGAGCTCATTAGGGAGATTGTATGCTGCAATTCTTTGGAAAAATAAAATTCATAGAGAGCTGCTTTAAGATCGTGCATACTCTTAGAATTTTAGGATTTAGTGAAGCTCAGGGGAATGACGTTTATTGAATATGTTCTTAACTTTGGATACTTAAACTCCCTAAAATTGAATGCGAACTTTTTCTAGAGAAAGGATGTGTAGTTTCATCAGATTCTCCATGAGGTTTGAGATCCCTCAAAGATTAAAAAACCTGGGTATACTTGAAAGGAAATACCGTTAAATATGCCAACATGTGACCTCTGACCTGTTATAATTCACATGTGGATTTGCAATAATAATAACAACAACCATCACAGCCAACACCACCCTCATAATAAGCCTGAGAATCATGATTGCCATTGTGCTTTTGTATGTCTGGAGAACATGGCTCTTTACTCAGGTGCACATGGCTCTGTACTCAGGTGCACAAGTCCTAGTTCTGCTGTTGAATAATTATATGACACTCATTGAGGAACTTTATCTCCGTTAGCCTATTTTTTCTCCTCTAAAGTGAGCATTCTATCTCATATGTTGCTGTGAGAATTAAAAAGAATGTACGCGACCTCCTTGAATTCCTCTTTTACTCATAAGCCTCTGTTAAGGACTCAAATAGGTTACTGTATTGATTTGGGTTCACGTTTAGAGAACAGAGTGTATTCAGGCTGGTTTAAGTAAAAGAGTAATCACAATTTGGAGGGCTGAAAAAACAGCTTCTAGGCTGAGCATTCAGAAATGAATCTCAAAGCCACACTGCAGGGTCAGAGCCCCAAGGAAGCTTCTGCATATCCTCTTATTAGGAAGCCGCCACAACAGTCGCTGGCCGTGAAGTCTGTGGAGTCATGCCACCACTCATTCAGTCTGGAAGGTGTTGTGAGAAACCTGCCCCCACAACTACCAGCACCTGGCTACACCTGACAGCCCTGTGGTGGTCTCTCCTGCACCGGGGCGGCAGCCAGTGCCCGAAAGTTCCACAGAGACATCTTATCCCTCTGTGACCATACTTCTTTTTTTTTTTTTTTTTTTTTTTTTAGACAAGAGTCAGACTCTCTTGCCCAGGGCAGAGTGCTGTGGTATCAGCCTCACTCACAGCAACCTCAAGCTCCTGGGTTCACGTGATCGTCCTGCCTCAGCATTCCGAGTAGCTGGGACTATAGGTGCCCACCACAATGCCTGGCTAATTTTTTTATTTTTAGTAGAGATGATCTTGAACTCCTAAATTCAAGCGATCTACCCATATTGGCCTCCCCAAGTGCTAGGTTTACAGGCATGAAACACCTCCCTAGGCCTTCTGTGACTGTTCTTAAAGCAGAAACACAGAAGCCCTCATCATCTGATCTGAGGACAGTACCTCTCATCCAGATGCCTTCTAACTGCAAGAAGTCTGAACAATTCAGCTCTTTTCCCTTTAATCTTTCATTCTCTCCAACATAAGAGGGCACATTAGAAAGAAAGAGCTTGGGGTGAACACTGAGTATTAATCTGCCATGTGTACTCTGGTAACTTCTGTTAAAGTTTTATTATTTTCTTACTTTTTTTTTTTTTTGAGACAGAGCCTCAAGCTGTCACCCTGAACAGAGTGCCATGGCATCACAGCTCACTGCAACCTCCAATTCCTGGGCTCAAGCGAGTCTCCTGCCTCCACCTCCTAAGTAGCTGGGACTACAGGCGCCCGCCACAACACCCGGCCATTTTTTGGTTGCAGCCGTCATTGTTGTTTGGTGGGCCCGGGCTGGATTTGAACCGGCCAGCTCAGGCGTACGTGGCTGGCGCCTTAGCCCGTTGAGCCACAGGTACCGAGCCTATTTTCTTACTATTTTTAAATTTTAAAAGTAAGGTTGGGCACCTGTAGCTCAGTGCTTAGGGCGCTGGCCACATACACTGGGGCTGGTGGGTTTGAACCTGGCTCAGGCCAACTATAACAAAAAAATAGCCGGGCGTTGTGGCGGGTGCCTGTACTCCCAGCTACTTGGGAGCCTGAGGCATGAGAATCACTCTAGCCCAAGAGTTTCAGGTTGCTGGGAACTGTGACACGATGGCACTCTATTGAGGATGACAAAGTGAGACTATCTCAAAATCAAAATAAAACAACCCTCCCCCAAAACCATGAGAATAGCAGTCCATAACTTTGCTTAGAAATCTTACCATGTTAAGACATAATGATCTAATAAGGGTCAGGAAACTTTCTGTAAATAGTAAATATTTTAGGCTATTTCAGGCATTGTAGACCACATATAGTCTCTATGACATAGTTTTCTGTTTTCTTTTTGCTATTATTATTTATTTTTAACAAGAGAACATTTTAAAATGTGAAAACCATTCTTAACTATGGATCTTACAAAACAGGCCACAGGCCAGATTTGTCCTGTGAACCATATTTTGCTGACCTCTAATTTAATCTCATGGTTGGAGGGCAATGGCATCATCATAGCTCACTACAACCTCAAATTCCTGGGCACAAGAAATCCTCTTGACTCAGCCCCTAGAATAGCTGGGACTACAGGTCATGCCAACATGTTTGGCTAACTTTTCTAATTTTTGTAGGAGTAGGGTCTTGTTCTCGCTCAGGCTGGTCTTGAACTCCTGGCCTCAAGCAGTCCTCCTGCCTCAGCCTCCTAGAGTGCAAGAATTACAGGTGTGAGCCACTATGCCCAATCTAAGCTCATTTCTTTTATTTTGTGTTATTTTATTTTATTTCTTTTTTTTTGAGGCAGAGTCTCACTTTGTTGCCCTGAGGAGAATGCTGTAGCATCATAGCTCACAGCAAACTCAAACACTTGGGCTTAAGCGATCCTCATGCCTCAGTTTTTTTCTTTCTTTTTTTTTTTTTGTTTTGTTTGTAGAGACAGAGTCTCACTTTTTTTTTTGAGCGGGCATTGTGGTGGGCGCCTGTAGTCCCAACTACTCGGGAGGCTGAGACAAGAGAGCCCAGGAGGGCCTAAGCCCAGGAGTTGGAGGTTGCTGTGAGCTGTATGATGCTACGGCACTCTACCGAGGCGATAAAGTTTTTTTCATTTTTAGCAGCGATGGAGTCTCACTCTTGTTTAGTCTAGTTTTGAACTCCTGACCTCGAGCGATCCACCTGCCTCAGCCTCTCAAGTGCTAGGATTATAGGCATGAGCCACCACCCCTGGCAGCTCATTATTTTTAATGGCTGAATAGTGTCTTATGGTATGAATGTACCACAAATTTATTTTGCCATATTTTGTTTTGTTTTGTTTTTAAGACAAAGTTTCACTTTGTCACCCTCAGTAGAGTGTCATGGAGTCATAGCTTACAGCAACCTCAAAGTGGGCTCAAGTGATCCTCTTGCCTCAGCCTCTTAAGTAGCTGAGATTACAGGGATCTGCCACAACACCTGGCTATTTTTAGAGCCAGAGTCTCATTTTTTGCTGGTCTCAATTTTTTTTTTTTTTTCCTTGAGACAGAGCCTCAAGCTGTCACCCTGGATAGAGTGCTGTTACATCACAGCTCACAGCAACCTCCAATTCCTGGGCTCAAGCGAGTCTTCTGCCTCTGCCTCCCAAGTAGCTGGGACTACAGGTGCCCGCCACAACGTCCGGCCATTTTTTGGTTGCAGCCATCATTGTTGTTTGGCAGGCCCGGGCTGGATTCGAACCCGCCAGCTCAGGTGTACGTGGCTGTCGCCTTAGCCCGTTGAACCACAGGCTCTGAGCCAGCTGGTCTTAATTTTTTTGCCATATTTCTTACTGTAATCATTTAGATTCTTTCCTTTTTTTTTTTGCAGTTTTTTGGCCAAGGCCAGGTTTGACCCTACCACCTCCAGTATATGGGGCCAGCACCCTACTCCTTGAGCTACAGGAGCCACCTTCCCTTTTTTTTTATTTTTACAATTATAATGTTTTAGAGCAAATACTTGCACAAAAATCTCAGTGCACGTATGTGGGAAAATAAATTGTTTTTGAGACAGAGTTTCACTGTGTTGCTCCTAGTAGAGTGCATCACAGCTCACAGCAACCTCAAACTCTTGGGCTTAAGTGATTCTCTTGCCTCAGCCTCTCCAAGTAGCTGGGACTATAGGTGCCTGCCACAGCACCCGGCTATTTTTCTCTTGTAGTTGTCATTGTTGCTTTAGCTGGTCTGGGCTGGATTCTAACCCACCAGCCCCTGTGTATGTGGCTGGCACACTACCCACTGAGCTACGGGTGCTGCCTGTATGTGAAAATTTTTGTACATAGGTCTCAGAAATGGAATTTCTTGGTCAAAAGATACATCAGATTAAAGTTTCATATACACTGTCATTTCTTATCCTGGAAGATTTTTCCAAATTAGACCGATACTAATAATATTTGAGAATACTTATTTTCTATTACCCTTGCCAGCCCTTAATACTATTACTGTTGGCTCAGCTACTTAGGAGGCTGAGGCAAGAGGATTGCTCAAGCCAAGAGTTTGAGGTTGTTGTGAGCTATGATGCCATGGCACTCTACCCAGGGTGACAAAGTGAGACTGTGTCTCAAAAAAAAAAAAAATACTGGTGAGACAGGTGATCATTTTGTGGGCATCTAAGAGAAGTTGGGATGCTGAGCACAGGGACCAACTCTCTTTCTCCTGGGAGAAGCTGAGAACTGGAAATTTTTTTTTTTTTTTTTTTGTAGAGACAAGAGTCTCACTTTATCGCCCTGGGTAGAGTGCCGTAGCGTCACACTGCTCACAGCAACCTCCAGCTCTTGGGCTTAAGCGATTCTCTTGCCTCAGCCTCCCTAGTAGCTGGGACTACAGGCGCCTGCCACAGTGCCTGGCTATTTTTTTTTGTTTTGCAGTTCGGCCGAGGCCGGGCTTGAACCCGCCACCTTCGGTATATGGGGCCGGCGCCCTACTCGCTGAGCCACAGGAGCCGCCCAGAACTGGAAATTTTTTCTCCTTTGCTCTGTGCTGCTCAAGCAGAAGGATCAGTGGCAGTTGCCAGCCCAAGACCCTGCCTCCATTTGTTCCTGGGTATCTAAACCAAAGTGTACATGGCCGTCAGACCTCCAGGACTGGCAAGACATAAGCTAGTCCTCTGGGAAGACACTCACAAAGGCTCTGGTGCTGGACACATGCATCCACCCTCCCCTCCTCTGGTGGACAGGAGGGGAGTGGAGTGGGATGTATTTTTCTGATCTTATGTTGCAGGGCTGGGGGCAGGGTCTCTGGTAAGAGATTATCCCAAATATCCCTACTGGCTTTGCTGAGTCTGATGTCATGTTCTTTGGGGGGTACAAAAAGTTTTGATTAGTTTCTGACTTTTCATAAAGCAAATTTGTCAGTGAATTTTTGCTGAATGGGAATGTTGCAGGAAGGGGAGTGAAGGGTAATCTAAGACTTTCTACACTGCCATGTCATTGATATAATGCAACTGAATTATAAAATTTTGTTGTGAGTTTGCGAGTTCCTTATCCTTTTTGAGCTTCATTTCTTTTGTTTATTTTTTTTTTTTAATAAATCTGTAAAGTGGAGGTGGGATATTAAGACCTCATTAGGTTGCAATGAGTATTAAATGAGGTGTATATATTTCCTGTGGGCATTACTGACTTCTGCTCCATTTCATGCAGTCATCAACATTTGTTTAACCATCAAGCTGTTTAATTAAAACATGTTCTTCTTAGTAAAGTATCTCAAGAATGGAAGAAAAAGTATCCAATGTACTCAGCCCTAATATGAAGCTAATTTATAGCTTTCATATGAAGGCTAAAACCCAAGTATAGCATAGGAATACAGGGAAAGGGGGGGAGGGGAGGGAGGAGTATGGGTGGAGGGAGGGCAATTAGTGGGATCACACCTACGGTGCATCTTAGCAGGGTACTGGTGAAACTTATTAAATAGATAGAGTATCAATGTCTTTATATAGTGATCAAGAAAATGCCATGAAGGCTATCTGTAACAGTACGATCAAAACATTTCTGAATGTATATGAATCGTGCCCTATGACTACACCAATGTACAGAATTATGATTCAATAAAATTATAAAAAAAATATATTTCCTTCTTGTATATGTTTCCTCGTTTGAAGTTCAGTTCAAGGTAAATCCAACACTCTCTGTTACAAATTCACGGGAGTCCCTGACATTGGGCTTCTTCCTTCTAATAGAGCACAAGTAAGTTTACTGTAGCTCCAGTAACCAGCTCTGCCTTGGGACTCATGGTATTTAGTCTACAACTCGGTAAGCAATAGGCTTTATTCCTGGAAAGAAGAAAAAAAAATTCTCACAAAAGTAAATAAAGCATTTCATATGATTTTTTCCTAAGTGTTCCAAAATTAAAATGCAAATTCCTGCCTTGGGTAGGAGGAGGTAGGTATATCATTTGCTTTCAATACTAAGACCTTTAAGACCACAGACAGGGAGGTAGAGATTAAAATAAAACCTGAACACAGTCTTTTATCTGTCTGTGCATTTCTATCTTAGAGGAGCCAGTGGAGTCTGGCTGAGTATTTTGAAAACTTGATTATTATTATACCTTGAATGTGGTAGAAACTCACTATTCACCCAAACACACCAGGCTTTTGCTCACAGTGCATTTTTGTTTAGTGGAAGTCCAGTCTTATATTTGTCATATTCCCCTACCCAAACCCCGTCATGTCTAAACAAGGACCCCGAAGTTGCTATTCTAGTGAATGTCTAACCTTTTTTAAAGATGCTACTTTGAGAATCCCCAGCCTCTGACAGACCAGCAAGGAAAATAGCTGCTTACCCTGGGGTCTTGGGAGTTAGGAATTTTATGCTAGTCTGGGAATCAGAACACTTTGTTTCAGTGCTGGCTTATTGGTGTTAGCCCAGTAAGTTTGGTGATGTCAATGAGGCAGGATGCTCAGGGAATAACAGAGGGTGGACCCAGGATGGTGCCCCCTTGGATATGCGTGTTATTAATGTCCCACCTCCGGCATGTCTTGTAATCTCTGTCCTTTGGCTTTCTCATCTCTGAAGTGGGGATGACAACAGTTTCTAGATCATAGGGTGTGTGAGGCATGAAGGAGTTCTTCGACATCAGGTACTTGGAACAGAGCTTAGGAAGAGCAAAGAGCAAGTATCAAATAGCTGAATCTTTCTAGGTCTCTTTTCTACACCGGCTCCTTGGTCTCATCTCCCTAACCCCTAGAAGTTAGGGACCTTTCTTTTGAGCTTTCTTGCATTCAGATCACACTGGTTAGCAATTATTGTGTATTTTCTTTTCTCAAAAGAGTGTGACCTTGTCAGGAACTAGCTAAAGCCTGGCACATAGTAGATGCTGAGTCTATGTTCCTTGCCTGAGTGAATTAATACAGCATAAAAGAGTCAGAATGGATCATTGCCTGTTGGTTTAGCAGGACCACATGGGATAAATCAAATAGGTAGGATTGTGCTCCATTTATTCCAAATGCCCATAATTTTTGGTTCTTTCCTCCTCACACTGTTGTCAGTGTGAGGAGGAAAGAACCACATTTTATATAGGGTGCTTTCTGTAACAGTGTCCCCAAACAGGGACTTTTCAAATGTTCTTTTGGCTACAGAATACTTTCTTCAAAGGACCTCTTATGAAGAATCCTAGATTAACAGATAAAAGCAGAGTAGCTCCCTCTGACGTAGCCTGGGAGCCAGCACCCCATGGTTTGATTGACCCGCATTCTCCTTGCGAGCTCTCCCTGAGGGGACCTTTCTGTGAAGTACTATTTACAAGTCACTGGTCTGAGCAGGGATTTTATTACCATGCTTCAGTGAGCTCAGGGGTTCTTGGAAAGGGCATCTCAACAGCAGTGAATGGGGTGAGGGGACAGGAGGCTGGATATCAGGACTTGATTTCCCCTTCACCCCCCTTGCCAGATTCTGCTGTTATCTACTGATGGTCAGTAAGGGTTTAACTTAAAGATTAGCTTAAGGATATTTGAAAACCATTAGTCTGGACAGATGGAACAATCACTTGGAACTTGTCATTGGAAAATTTATTAAAGTCTTTAATTTATTAAAGATATTTATTAAATATTTAAATATTTCTTTTTACACTGGGTACTTTACATTGAGAAGTGGTTCCTTCAGGAGAAATATTGTGATATGATGAAAAGTTTAGGGTAGGAACTGGAATTTCTGGCTTCCAGTCCTAGCTTTGGCCTGGATGGCACACACCATGACGTTTGTCATGCCAAATGTCTCTTGTTTGCTGTCCCTCTCCTCGAGGTTCCCTGGCAGTAGGCTGAAGCAGGTGGGAAGTGGTGGATGGTAAAGGATTTTAGGTTAGTTCAAGTGTTCCAAGGAACAGTCACCTAGACAGGATTCAACTTGGAAGAGAAGAAAAAAGGAAAAAAAAGAGAGCATACAAGGGAAGGAGCATACAAGGCAATGGAGCTTACAAGGAAAAAAAAAAAAAGGGAGCAAGCTGAAGAAGGGGTGGAAAACCCTGAGCCTGAGATGCAGGTCTGGCCCTGATGTAAGTGTGAGGGAAGGAAGGAGGGATGGGCAGGAAGAGTCTCAGCCTATGCTCAGTTGTAAGAAGATCTGGGCCAGCAACTGGGGAGTCCTTCAATCAAAGTCACTTCCCAGAGGAGTCCTGTATCTGATGGCACAGGCCTGCCTTATTTCTCCTGTCACCTGCAGGGGTTGGAGGCAGTCAGAGGGAAGTGTGGCCTGGCTGTGAGTCCAGAAGGCTACAAGTAGGCCGTTTTTGGTTGCATTCTTGCAGCGGGAGATGTGAGTGGCACGCTTTTATGGCTGCCACAGGCTTGCACGCTATTTCCTGATCATTGTCCTAGACAAATTACACTTTAAAGCAGTAATTCCTGAAAGTTAGACTAGACAGTGGTGAAATTAAAAAACAAACTAAAACCCAAAACAAACCAAAAAAAGCAGTTATGATGAGTTTTCCATAGAACTAAACTTACTAAAACAACTGTTCTTTATTCTTAGGTGGTGTCTTTCTTTAACATTTGATTGGGGGGGGGCATTAAATACCCTTTTATTTTTAAAGAAATGAAAGTGAGACTAGAGAGCAATGACATTTTTAATGCTCTTAACCTGGAAAATTTAAACGTAGGCTTCAGTATGGTGATCCCAACACAGTTTTATTGGGTATGTCAAAAAGACAAAGACAGACAGCTCTAAGATAACTGTAAATGAAAAAGGTTTATTGTTAATTATTTTTTTTCTCTTGGAAATAGGAGGAGAATAATCAGTATCAAAAATTCATATTGATTGTAGACTGATGATGACTAGGGATCTCCAGGCCCACTTGACCCTGGTTCTTGGCTTCTGCACTGCCTCTGGCCCTTTCCCTGCAGCCAATCTCTGTTACTTACAAATCCCTACCCTTAGTGAGGGTGGACGATGATAATGTCATGAAAACTGGTGAGTCTAGATTTTTCATATTTCAGAGAAAATTGTTAATTCTACTTTTAGAGAAGAGAAAAGAGCGACCGTTTTTAGATTAGGGGCTGAAATTATCCAGGCTGACCTCATCTCTCCACTCTTCCTTGTATGCACACCCACAGACCCTGAAACCACAAGGGAAGAGGCGACGACACTGAGGGAGGCTTTTGCCACCGGCATGAAACTTGCCAAGGAGATCTAACGAGACCATGATGTGGCTGGCTGGCATTCATTTACTAAGCCCCCAGCACTGGATCACAGAAAAGTAAACAAATCTATTCAAAGATACTATTTTTGTATTTCAAGACAAAGGCAGCTGAACAGTAAGTTTTTAAAAGTATACTGATACTTAGCAAGCCCAGGCAAACTTCTGCTTGAACAGGGGAAAAAATATAAAAAAACCAAACAGCCTTTGCTTTCATAAATCTACATATCTGCATTTTAGCATGACAGTACAACCAAGACTTAGTAATTAGTTGGAAGTATCTGGTCAAAATCAAATGACTCAAGTCAACCAGCTCCCATGAATTCATTTTGTTGATTTCAAATTTTATAATAAATTGCTTTTGCAAATTTGCTTATAATAAAACAAAATAGAGGAAGGCTTGAGGACGTCTTGTCTGACTTTAATCATGGCAGATGAATTATGTTTTTCAGAAACAAAACACATTGTTTGAGACATTTCTGAAGTTGGCAACACTCAGCTGGTGTGTCAAAGGGAAGATTGGTTTAGGCAGGTAAATGTTTTCAGATTACTTATGGTTGAAAAATTGCCAGGCTCCTTTCTTAGAAAATGGAAATTCTGATTTGTGGGGCCAGCACTGCTGTGCTGGGAGGGAGGCACTGACAGATACCATCAACAGGTAAGTTTGTATAAAGACTCAGAAAGCTGTTAGGGGAATACCTCTGAGTGTTTACCTACAAAATTGCCAAGCTGCTGGTAATTGAACATTTCTGGGCAGGATACTATGAGTTTTTTGAATGGTATAGCTTGGACACCATAGGTTTTCTCTTTCCTGCTAAGTTGGTATGAGAAGATGGGGCAGCAGAGAGAAATTTAGAAAGCCACATCACAGAATACATTTAAGCATCCATGAGTGATAAGGTGTAAACCAAACACAAATTAATGGTATTTATATAGGTAAGTTATTTAGAAACATAATTTGAATATGGGCTGTTTTTTGCTATTTCTCAGATAAAATGTGTGAAGAGGTCACAAACACGTTAAAGAAAATACTTTTACATAAAGCATCTAGAGAATATGTGGGACTTGTTGCCCAGAGTGTTAAGAGAGGAAGAAAATATAAATAAACGAGAGAAAAGTTGAGATTTATGTTGTGGATAACAAGAAGGTTATGGATATTAAGATTCGTCTCTAACTTTTTAGTAATAGGACCAAGAACATCAAACCAGGGAGGAAAGAGGATAAGCAAATGGGAGGCTGTGCAGGGTAAAGGAAAACACACTATGAAAATGTTTTTCAGGATCCAAGACTGCTGAGTTCACAGAACCTCCGTGATTGTTATCCTTAAAAGGTGCAGTGCAAATCCTTCCTTGAGCTTCACAGTCTCGGCTCCTGAAATAGGCATAGGATGCCAGAGATGGTGGGTGAGGATGTGGCCTAGGAACTCAAATGGGGGAATGTTGACGACATTTCTAAGTGAAACTTAACTTTTCCTTATTTTATAAATAGGCAAAAAACCATAGTAGAATTAATAGTTCTTCACCAATTAGGATAAAAAAATTTTTCATGGCATATTTCAGTAAGTTTTGGTATCTTGAACTGTCATTCGTACTTCTCATTTATACTCAAAACCTCCATAGGTAATAGGCCTGTCACTAGACCATGTATTTTATGCATTCATGAAAACACATATTATGATATCACAAATTTGACATTTCACTATTTTGATTACTGCATTTTAATACATTTCCTATGTGAGGTCACTGCTTTGATAACTGTATTTTGATAGGATTTATTTCCTTTGTAATCTTACATGTTTTGTATAGCTCACCAGACTGCCAAAGGATTCCATGACATACACTCCCACTGGTGGGAAGTCAGGAGGCCTAAATTACCTCTATGTTAATCATTAACACATGTTTCTTTTTAAAAACTAACTTGAGTTTTTTTTTTACAATGGTTTTAGATTTATAGAAAAACTGCTAAGATAGTACCAAGAATACCCACATATCCAGCACTCATTCCACCTGTAAATAACATGCAATATTATTATAATATGGCATATTTGGTTACAAACAATGAACCAATACTGACACATCATTGTTTACAGAAGTTCATACTTGATTCAGATTCTTTTTGTGTAAGAGCAAGTTCTGTCCTGAGTTTTATCTTAGGACAGAAAGTTCTGTCCTAAAGTTCCTAAAGTTCTGTCTCTGTTTCCATTCCCATACAGGATACCATATTGCATTTAGCAATCAGGATTCCTGAGATGCCTCTTAGCTGTGAACCAAAACTTTTTTCAACCTAAGTTAGTCAATGTGTTAGTTCCGATTTTTAAATTCTAATTTCCATCTATGTTATGCCCATAAACTGACATATTTCTGGTCTTTTCAAGTTACCACCTCCACAGTTTTTAGTAGAGGTGCTTTTACTTAGTGGACACACTCCCTGTGCCAAATCCAGGTAAGTGGTAGGTAGTTCTGTTTCAAACATGCTCTGCCCTTCTGTGAAGGACTCATACCTCTATCGTCTCCACATTGTCACTGATCCTTATGACCATCCCTGGATTTGGAGCAACTGTCCATGTTAAATGCCTTTACTTTTATATAAAAGAAAGCTAGTAGGTGGAAATACTTGCAAGAAAGAAATTTTTATGATATGAATCTTCAATTCAATTCTATAATGAATAAAGCTTACATTGGGCATTCAGAAATTATTACCATTGGCTCATAAATATTCTTTGAAGTAAAACCTATCTGATAGACTGAACAGATAATATGTGCTAAAAATTATGCCATGTCATGGAATCCAAATGCAGGGCCAAGTTAGAGAGAACTTTAGGGGGGAAGTTGTCGCTCATCAGAACCACCTCTCCTCAATCTCTCTTAAAAAAATAACTTATCTCCAACATTTTGTATTTACCTTATCTTTGGTTCAAAACAGTTATGGAAATACTATATATGGTTACAAATTGTTGTAAATATGAGGATTATCTGATAAGAAAGAGTTTTCTCATTAAGATCATATATATTCCATCCCTCAATCATCCAGGCAACATGAGGAGATGGTTGGTAATCCACCTCTGTAAAGCACCCAACATGGATGGGAAATAGGGTGTTGGTGAGCAGTGTTCTGAAGGCCAAGGCTAAATTGAAGGGGTAGACAGCAAGTGAAGGAACATTGTCTGTAATACTAAGAGGGCTGGTCACTTGCTTATTTTCTCTCAGATCCATTTCTCACATTCCCCATCTCTGCTTAGCATCATGGGGAACTACATGTCCCAGGGTTCCTTGTAAATTGGCTTCTTGCTGTGACCAAAGTTAGGTCTAGTGAGAACTTAGGGGAAGTGAAGTAAGGGGAAGTCACAGTATATCCCCCACCTCTCTCTCTCTCTCTCTCTCTCACACACACACACACGCACACACCCTCCCTCGGCTTCAAGCAGCATCTCTGACAGCAGGTGCATCTCCTCTGCTGGGTAGGCTCCCTTCATGGCCCTGTCTAGGTGAAAACTTCTGTCTTGGCTGCTGGGCTCCAGTAATGCTGCTTCATTCCTTTTTTACCCTCAGTCCCAGAAAAAAAAATAAAAAGTTGAAGTAGACTTCTCTTGCTGTTGCTAACCATCTCTTGCCTCTGTTTAGCTTCTCAGTTCTTCCATAACTTACATAACTCCATCCCTATTTTATGTCTCATGTTTAAAATATCTAGAGCAGCACACTATGTAGAAATGATTTACCAGGGCAGCCAGTCCTGGGTATACAGGACAGGTCTCCCAGCTTGGGAGAAGCTCCCAACAGCAGAGAGCTGTTTCTATTCAGGTTTCTGGCTTTCACTGTCTTTTGTCATGACTGTACCCATGTAAGTAGATAAAAGATCCAAATAAAGCCATCTTATAACAGAATAGCTACTCCAAAAACTTCCACCTCTGAGTTCAGAGTTCCATGGGAAATATGTCAGTTGCCTAATTCTCTTGTCAATGATCCCAGAGCTTCCAAGACCCTGTAAGTTTTAGAAGATGCCTTTTCTAAGTACAAGTAGGCCGGCCAGCCCCAGTCTAACTTCACTCCCCTCCCCCCCTTCCTCCTCCACCTACCTTCTGTTCCCAAATCCTAGAGGCGCACGAGGAAGGAGTGGAAGTAATAAAGCATCTTAAATAGGCTCAAAGTCTCTGCTTTTATGTCATCCAACCTAAAAAAAAAGAGAACCTTGATTAGTGCATTAACATTCTCTTCCAATCTAGTATGAATTATAGTATATATTTTATTTGGTATCCTAGAAAAGCATTTTTGTTGGAGCTAACTCTGAACTACAATTACTTAAAAGCCTACAGGAGAAGGAAGAGCAAGGATTCCTCCTGAATCATGGGTCTATGTAAGGTGCATGCCAGAGACGGGAGGTGGGAGCCCACATGGTATACCAAGCAGCTTTGGGGAGAATGGAATCACAAAATACATGCTCATCATACGAAATGATTTCCCTTGTTTGTACAGCAATTTTTTTGTTGTTGTTGTTGTTGCAGTTTGGCCGGGGCCAGGTTCAAACTCGCCAACCTCGGTATATGGGGCCGGTGCCCTACTCACTGAGCCATAGGTGCCACCGTTTGTACAGGAATTTAATCCTTCTTTCCCTTTTCCATGCCATTCCCAGGACCCCATTGCCCCACCTGAGTGTTGAGGGCATAGAGGAGTGGTGGCCACAGAAGGAGCAGATAGCAGAAAAGATGAAAGGAACGTAACTGAAAATAAAATATCAGGCATAGGAAGGACATGATGGAGAATATCTCTTCCCAAATCTGAGTCCTTGTTTTCACTCCCCTCTTCTAGTATGTTCCATTTCTTTTCCCTTTCCTCCCCACCTTGCACCCATTTACTGATGCTTCCCATGACCTCAGGAATACTTAAGAATTGTCCTGTGCCTCCTGAGTCCCAGTAAACAGCCAACCCACAGAGTTGGTTCCTAGGTTTTGTAGTAGTTGCCAAGTAGTCAGAGCATTTCCAAGTGCATTGAGGATTGGAGGCAATTCGATTTGTTTCCCTCTGAAAAAGCCCTTTAACCTCCTAGGGAGGAGGCATGGGAGTACTTGCACTTACTCACTGATTGGAACGAAGGTAATTTATCTGCACGAGACTTCTTGTACTGGATCCTTCTTGGATGCTTTTGCTTGGTGAGGGATTAAGAAAAGGTTTGAGAAAGTCTTCTCTCCTGCCTTTGGTCTGATCTTTACCCATCCTTTCCCTGCCAATTTACACTGGGCTTTTTCATCTCTAAACTCATGAGGGCCTGAAATCAAGCACTTGTTGGTTTTTAACATCTTATGAGTTTTATTTACTCCATCAGGTCTCCAAGAAAATAAGTGTTCAGTAAATGTGTACAGCTTAATTGATTTGCGGCCTAGTCTTTGAGGAATGCAGTTTAGGACAGAGGGTGTATCTGGCAAAGATTGGCTTTAAACTAGGCATGAAAAAAATTTCTTTGTTTTTGTTTAGTTTGATTTGGCTTTTACTATGAATCTGAGTTCTTTTAGGCAAAGTGTGTATGCTCCAGTTTGGCCACAATTCCCCCTCATTTTCCCACCCAACAATTCCCTAATACACTATATACTGGCTTGCTTAACTCATTTATGTAACATGCCTAGCCCCTGCTGTCTTTTGAGTTTCCCATCCCTTCTGCTTGGATTCCCATTACTAATTGTATGTGTTCTAGAGTCATTGAGCAAAAATCTAAATTGTACAATGCAAATGAATGTTACATATAGAGAGAGGTCTTCGTGGGGACCAGGAAAGGGGGAAGATACAGCTGGTCTAGTTATTTGGTTTTGTTTTTACTGTGTCTTATCTCCCCAACTAGAATATTTAGTATATAAAACATCTATTTTTAATTTTGTATTTTTTTCTGTCCTTTTTCCCTGCCATAAGTTCCCCCACCATTGTTCCTGCCGTATAGTGGAGGATCAACACAAATGCTTTATAAATTGTCCTTGGTTTTCCTTATATGGTCTTTTTAAAGCATATATAATATATATATGTATATATATTTTTTTTTAGGTTCACAGCAAAATGGAGTGGAAGGTACAGAGATTTCTCATAACTCTCTGCTCACACATGTGTACTGCTTTCCAGATTGTTGAAATCCTACATGTGAGGAGTACAATTATTACAACTGATGAACCTACACTGATACATCATTATCTTCCAGAGTTCACAGTTGCCATTCAAGTTCAATTTAGGTGCTGTACATTCCATGGACTTTGACAGGTGTATAACGATATGTATTCATCGTTATGGAATCATATAGAGTAGTTTCACTGCCCTGAAAATCCATTGTGTTCTGTCTGTTCTTCCTTCCCTTCGCCTTAATCTTGGACACCCACTGATCCTTTTACTGTCTCCATAGTTTTGCCTTTTCCAGAACGTCAAATAGTTGGTGTCCTGAGGTATGCAGTCTTTTCACATTGACATTTACTTTCCTCTATGTCTTTATAGCTCATTTCTTTTAGTGCTGAATAATATTCCATTGTCTGGATGTACTAAAGTTTATTTATCCATTTGTGTACTGAAGGACATTATGGTTGTTTCCAAGTTTTGGCAATTATGAATAAAGTACTATAAGCATTTTTGTGCAGGTTTTTGTGTGGATGTAAGTTTTTCAACTCATTTTGGTAAATACCAAGGGGCACAGTTACTTGTTTGCAATGTAAGAATATGTTTAGTATTTTAAAAACAGTGTACTGTTTTCTAAGGTGACTGCACTATTTTACATTTCATCAGCAGTGAAAGAGAGTTCCTGTTGCTTTTCATCCTGGCCAATTTGACGCTGTCAGTTGACACGTCAATGTTGACAGTGTTCTAGATTTTGGCCATTTTAATAGGTATGTAGCAAAATCTTATTGTTGTTTTAATTTGCAATTTCTTAATGGTATATGATGTTTACATGCCATTGACGTATCTTTGGTGAGGTGTCTGTTCAGGTCTTTTACTCTTTTTAAAATTAGGTTCTTAATGGTATATGATGTTTACATGCCATTGGCATATCTTTGGTGAGGTGTCTGTTCAGGCCTTTTACTCTTTTTAAAATTAGGTTCATTTCCTCATTGCTGAATTTTAGCAGTTCTTTGGATACCAGTCTTTTATCAGATATATCTTTTGCAAATATTTCCTCTTAGTTTGTGGTCTAACTTTTCATTCTCTTGTCAGTGTCTATTGAAGAACTTAAGTTTTTAATTTTAATAAAGTATAGCTTATCAATTATTTATTTCTAAATCATGCCTTTGGTGTTATATTTATGCATAAGTAGTCATCATCATCAAGGTTATTTAGTTTTTTTCCTATATTATCTTCTGGAAGTTTTACAATTAACTCTATGAACCTTTTTTTTTTTTTTTTGAGACAGAGGCTCACTTTGTCACCCTTGGTAGAGTGCTGTGGTATCATAGTTCACAGCAACCTCAAACTCTTGGGCTGAAGCAATTCTCTTGTCTCAGCCTCCTGAGTAGTCTATGAACTATTTTAAGTTAATTTTTGTGATGAGTGTAATGTCTGTGTCTACATCTTTTTTGTTGCATGTCAATGCTCACTTGTTCCACCACCACTATTGAAAAGTCTATCTTTGCTCCATTATACTGCATTTGCTCCTGTGTCAAAGATCAGTTGACTATGTTAATGTGGGTCTGTTTCTGGGTGCTCTTGTCTTCTTCATTGATCTATTTGTCTATTCTTTCACCAATACCTTACCGTTTTGATTATTGTGGCTTTACAGTAAATCAGATAATGTCAGTGTCCTCTCTTTGTTGTTCTTCAATATTGTATTGACTATTCTGGGACTTTTGTCTCTGTTACAGTCATATAAGCCTTAGAATAAGTTAGTTGGTCCTCACAAAATAACTTTCTGGGATTCTAACTGGAATTGCATTGAATCTGTATATTGAATTGGGAAGAAGTGATATCTTAAAAATATTGAGTGTTCCTATCCATTAGAAGATTGCAGTTTTCCTCATGCAAATCTTGTTCTACTTTGTTAATTTCTACTTAAATATTACACTTTGGGGGTATTGATATTACTGATACTGTATTTTCTATTTCAGATTTTACTTTTCTAATGTTTGTATATAAGAAAAAGAAATAGAAGATATACTGATTGGGATGAAAGAATTAAAACTATCTTTGTTCATGGATTATGTAATTTTTCATGTAGAAAATTCCAATGATTTAACAAAAAAAAAGACTCCTGGAAATAATAACTGAGTATAGGAAGGTTGTAGGATTCAAGATTAATATGCAAAAGTTAATTGCTTTCTTAAATACAAAGAAAAAATGGATTCATTAGGAGCCATGAATTAATAATCTTCCAAATTACTGTAATATTATCTTCCTTTATCAAGTACAGAGAGGTTTTATTAGATTTGTCTTCCAGAAATGCAAATTAAGATTTGGAAATATATAAATTCTCAGGACTCTGAATATAATAACAGGTATCTTTCTAAATATTTAATACACACCAGACACTTTTCTCAGACTTCTAATTCATCCAGTTACTAATTGCAGCAAACACTCAAGTGGTATTTACTCTGTGCCTTGCTCTATGTTAAGAATTTAGCATATTAGGTAGAAAAATTAAGTTCATGAACTCATCCTAGAAAAAGTGCTGACTTACTAGCTATAATTCTTTGAGTCACTGTATAGTATATTAGTGGTTACTTTAGGGTTTAGAGCATACATCTCTAACCCCAAAAGTCTACCTTCAAATGATATTATATCATTTTCTATACATTATAAGAACCATTCAATACTATCATTTCTTTCATTCTGGCTTTTGATGCTATTTCTGTTATGTATTTTATATATATATCATGGTATATATATATATATATACCATGATACATTATCAATGGGTTTAATAAACAATTACCATGTAGTTTCCATTTCTGATGTTCTTCATGCCTTTGTGTAGGTACAGATTTTTATCTTGTATCATTTTTCTTTTTCTGGAGACAGTCTCACTTTGTTGCCCTTAAAAATAGAGTGTCATGGCTACCAATCATAGCTCATGGCAACCTCCAGCTTTTGGGCTTAAGTGATTCTCTTGCCTTAGCCTCCCAAGCAGCTGAGACTACAGGCACACGCCACAACGTCCGGTGATTTTTTTGTTGCAATTTGACTGGGGCTGGATTTGAACCCACTACCCTTGGTGTATGGGGTCGGCACCCTACTCACTGAGCCACAGGCGCCATCCATATCATTTTCCTATTATATGTTTTTCTATCATAAGTTCTGCTAGTGATGAATATTTGTTTTAAAATATATTTTCCTGGGTATAGAGTTGTAGCTTGGCAATTCTTTCTTCTTTCAGTAATTATGCAGCTCAATCATCATTTTTTCAATGAGAAAGTTGTTGACATCCTTATCTATATTTCTTTATATGATGATATGTTACATTTTTACTCTAACTGCACTTAGAATTTTCTCTTTATCACTGTTTATCTCATTGGTTTTAAGTAACTGGATTACCTTGGTATAGTTTTCATGTTTGATGGTTGGAGATTGTAGAGTTTCTTAGATCCATGGGTTTATAGTTTCATCATTATTTTTTCAACTGTCTTTTATGCTTCATCCACTTTCCTTTAAGAACTCTAGTTATACATAAATTAGGCTGCTTCAACTTGTTCTATATCTCACTGATGCTCCTTTTATTAAAATTTAAAAAATTATCTGTGCTTCATTTGGACAGTTTATTATTTTGTCTTCAACTTTATTAACATTTTTTACTAAGTCTGCTGCCAAAACTAAGCAGTGTAGTTTTCATCTCTCACATTGTTATTTTCATCTCTAGAAATTTGATTTGAGCTTTTAAAAAATTTTCCCTGTCTCTACTTAATTTTTGGAAAATATAAAATATAGCAATACATATTTAATGCTCCTATCTGCTAAGTCTAATACCTGTGTCACTGTGAGTTGGCTTTAACTGGTTGTCTTTTGTTCTGATTGTGAGATGCATTTTCTTGCTTCCTTACAAGCATTGTAATCTCTCTTTTTTTTTCAGGTCCACCTGATTTCAAAGCTCTTTACTTTTCTAGTTTCTTAAAAAACATTTTTTTTTTTAAGCTGGGCATGGTGGCTCACACCTGTAACCCTAGCACTTTGGGAGGCCAAGGTGGGTGGATTGCTTGAGCTCATGAGTTTGAGACCAGCCTGAGCAAGCCCAAGACCCTGTCTCTACTAAATATGAAAAAGTGAGGCAAGAGGATCACTTGAGCCCACAAGTTTGAGGTTGCTGTGAGCTATGATGCCACAGCACTCTACCAAGTGTGACAAAGTAAGACTCTGTCTCAAAGAAAAAAATTTTTTTATAGTTTCAGGTTAATTAAGGGTACAAAGAATTAGGGTACACTGTTTGTATTTGTTAAATAAAGTCCCTCTTATAATTGTGTCCCACCTGCAAGAGGTGTGCCAGACACCATGACATTGTGCCCCTTAAGTGGGAGCACCCCTATCCCTCTTCCTTCTCCCCTCTCCCTGCTCCCTTATTTCCCTGCCCCTTCTTGAATTGATTTGAGCTTTTCTTTTATGTGGCATGTATTAGATCATCTACTGGCTTTGTATTAGAATTGAGTACATTGGATTCTTTCTTGCTTCTTCATTTTTGTGATACTTTACTAGAAAGACTGTGTTCCAATTCTAGTCAGGTTAATATAAAAGATGTAAAGTCTCCATGTTTTTTATTGGCTGAATAGTATTCTGTGGTATACATATACTACAACTTGTTAATTTATTCCTAGGTTGGTGGGCATTTAAGTTAAGGCATTTCAAAACTATTAAGAATAGAGTATAAATGTCTTACCACAAAAAATAAATAAGCAAAGAGATGTTTATGTTAATCAGTTAGATGTAAGCATTAAGCATTTGGCATTTTGGTGATTGTAAATTGAGCTACAATAAACAGACTAGTGGAAATGTCTTTATGATAAAATGATTTTTTTCCCCCGGGTAGATGCCTGGTAATGGGATTGCAGGATAAAATGGGAGGTCTAATTTGAGTTCTTTGAAGATTGTCCGTACTTCCTTCCAAAAAGGTTGTAATAACCTGCAAATATCTCCTACCATTTTGAAGGCTGTCTGTTTGCTTTACCTGTGCTCATGGCTAGCAGGTTATGCTTCTGACAAAGGTCTGATAACTAGAATCCACAGAGAACTCAAACTAATCAATAAGAAAAGAACAAATAACCCCATTTCTATGTGGGCAAGAGACTTGAACAGAAACTTCTCTGAAGAAGACAGGCACATGGCCTACAAACACATGAAAAAAATTCTCATGATCTTTAATCATCAGAAAAATGCAAATAAAAACCACTTTGAGATATCATCTAACTCTAGTAAGATTAGCCCACATCACAAAATCCCCAAACCACAGATGTTGGTGTGAATGTGGAGAGGGGAGCACTTCTACACTGCTGGCAGGAAGGCAAACTGATACAACCTTTTTGGAAGGAAGTATGGAGAACTCTTAAAGAACTCAAGCTAGACCTCCCATTTGATCCTGCAATCCCATTACTGGGTATCTACCCAGAAGGAAAAAAATCCTTTACCGTAAGGACACTTGCACTAGACTGTTGCAGCTCAATTTACAATCACCAAAATGTGGAAAAAGCCTAAGTGCCCACCAACCCAGGAATAGATTAACAAGCTGTGGTATATATATACCATGGAATATTATTCAGTCATTAAAAAGATGGCTGTATAATCTTTTGTATTAACCTGGATGGAAGTGGAACACATTATTCTTAGTAAAGCATCCCAAGAATGGAGGAGCAAGAATCCTATATACTCAATTCTCATATGAGGACAGTTGATGACCTGGTACATGGTGAGAGGTATGGGAAGGGGAGAGCAGAGAGAGGGAAGGAGGGAGGGGGCTGAGTGATGGTGTGTGATTTACCTTTTGGGGGCTGGACACAATTATAAGAGGGACTTTACCTAACAAATGAAATCAATGTAACCAATGAACAATGTAACAAATGAAATCAATGTTCTTTGTACTCTCAATGAATCCCCAACAATTAAAAATAAAAAGATTTCAGGGCGGCTCCTGTGGCTCAGCGAGCAGGGTGCCGGCCCCATATACCGAAGGTGGCGGGTTCAAGCCCGGCCTCGGCCGAACTGCAAAAACAAAAAAATAGCTGGGCGCTGTGGCGGGCGCCTGTAGTCCCAGCTACTAGGGAGGC
>CAUYON010106156.1:0-27199 GCA_963573935.1 Arctocebus calabarensis | reverse complement strand
AATTTTTATTAAATTATAATTGTGTACATTGGTGCAATCATGGGGCACAATGTGCTGACTTTATATACATTCTGAAATATTTTCATTGAACTATTTAACATAGTCTTCATGGCCTTTTAATCACTGTATGAAAACATTTATATTCTACATTTAGTAATTTTCACCTGTACCCTTCTAAGATGCACCGTAGGTGTTATCCCACCAATCACCTTCCCTCCACCCATCCTCCCCCCTCCCCTCGGGTCTGGCTATTTCAAAAGACTTGCCTTGGACTTTAGGAATTCCTTTTCATTGCTTGATGTGGTCTATTGCTGAAGGTCTCAATTGTGTTTTTAATTTTACACATTGAATCCTTCAGTTCTAGGATTTTTGTTTGAATTTTTTTCATGATATCTCTTTGTTGAATTTCTCATTGAGATTATGAATTGGCTTCCTAATTCCTTTGTGTTATTTATCTGTGTTCTCTTGTATCTCACTTAAATATCATTATTTTGAATTATTTCTCAGGCATTTCATAGATTTTCTTTTTGTTGTGATCTGTTCCTAGAGCATTATTGTGTTCCTTTCTAGGGGTCATGTTTCTTGTGTCCTTATACTGGTATCTCCACATCTGATATAATAATTGCTTTTTTCAATTTTATGGACTGGCTTTTGTAGGGAAAGACTTTTTCCTATAGATGTATCTATGGTGTTGATTGGGTTAAGTGCCCTGGCTTGTATTCTGGTTTGGTGCTATAGAGTAGTCTCTGCATGATTTCTTTGTCTGCAGTCAGCATCAGTGGTGTTTGTGAATTCCTCAATGGTTTAGAGAGCATTTGTTAGTAAAGCCTGTGAGACAAGGATGCCAGCTGGGCTGGTCCTTGGGTACCAATGGTGATGGCAGCAGATTGGTCATGGTAGTCCTCAGGTCTTTGGATGGGAAATATGGGTGCTGATGTTGGTGAGTTCAGGCAGGCCAGTCTTTGGGCTTCTAGGTAGCTTGCTCGGGTGCAGGAAGTGACAATAGTTAGCCAGGTAGATGGATGGGTCAGCATGCGTGGCATTGACTGTGACAATAGTGGCAATTTGCCCCCAAGTTGCACATGTGGGTGTCGGCAGCAGCATGTAGTTGGGTGATGCATGCAGTGGCCGCAGTAGGCTGAGTGGGCTGAGCCCAGTCCCTGGGCTCCTAAGAGGCATGAACCTGTTCTCAGGCCCCATGACAATGCCCAGTGGGGCTGGTTCCCAAGCCACTTGAAGATATGTGCAGTGTCCAGTGGTTCTGCTGTTAAAGGTGTCAGAGTTGCCATCAGAGGCAGGAGCAGACAGGTGGCAGGCAGGCTGGCCACTCTCAGGCTCTGAGTAGCTCATATTTTGTTCTCTTTGTCCTAAGGAGCCTCCCTGGTGTGCTGCACTGCCCATTCCCTGAGCAGGACACTGTGTGGCTAAAGTAGTGTGGACCTGGCCAGTCTGCTGGGTCTGGCCTGTGTCGTGACACTGTGGATGTAAGGGGATGTCAGTGGGGCTCCAGGATGTGGTGATGCATGAATTGCTGGGTCCCAGGGCAGGTGCAGCCTGGTGGAGGCTGAGATTCAAAATGGTGCAGCGTGCAGCTGCTTGGGTCTTGGGGGGTTGCAAACTTCCCCTATGGAACAATGCTGTCCCCCAGTGCAAACTCCCCCTATGGAACAATGCTGTCCTCCAGTGCAAACTCCCCCTATGGAACAATGCTGTCCCCCAGTCTCCTGCCAGCTCCCTACACTAGTCTCACCATCTATGAGGGTCAACGGGCTCTCCTATGGCAGGGATCGTAGGAGTCCAGGGTGGGAATATGGACCGCTGAGGACCTCTCACTTACCCTTTCTTCACAATAAGGAATCTGTGCTGGTTCTGAGCCTATCCCTCTCGTCCGTGGTGCAGAGGTTCCTTGTCCCTTCCCTGCTGAATTCCAGTGTTCCCTCCCACATGCTGTATTTCACGTGTCATTATCTCTTCACTGTTTCAGGCCTTGGAGGAGGAGGTGAGTGCCCGGTGCCTCTAGTCAGCCACCTTGAAGTTCTCTTGATACTTGAAGTATATGTTTAATCCTGAAGTACATGTTGGGTTTAACCTCAGCCCTGAACACTGAGCCCTGTCCCTAATTAGCTGTGTGCCCTTGGATAAGTCATCTGTCTCCCACCCCGGCCCTACTGTTAATATCAGAGCAGTTTGATGCTAGAAACGTGGCCTATGGAGTCAGCATAACTGAGCTTGAAATCTTTCTTTCCAACATCCAGTGCCTTGGGCAGGTTTGTTTGTGTGCCTGTGAGTTTTAGCTTCTCTACTCCTCTTACTTTCATTGCGTGTAAAATGGCCACGATACTAATGCCCACCAACAGGGCCATCAGGACCACATGAGTATGTTACGGCAACAGTAGCAAACATTTACTGCTTACTGTGAGATCCCGGCTGGATTTGGTATGTGTTACTTCTCTTTCTCTCTTTTTATGTCACATTAATATGAGGGTACAAATGCTTAGATTACACTGTTTTCATTTCTAAGGTAAAGTTCAAGTTGTAGTTGAGCCCTCCATCCATGGGGTGTGTTGAACACCCTCACACTGTGCACATTAGGTGAGATCCCACAAATTACCCTTTCCCACTTCTCCTCTCCCCCCTGCTAGACTATACTTGTGTTTTTCTTTGGTGTGGTGTGAGGTTGTTTATATGTTGGTTTCATGTTAGCATTGAGTATATTGGACATTTTTTTGCCTTTCTTGTGATACTTTACTGAGAAGAATGTGTTTCAAATACATCCAGGTAAGCACAAAAGATGTAAAGTTTCCATATTATCATATGGCTGAATAGTACTCCCTGGTATACACCACCATTTGTTAATTCATTCATGGGTTGATGGGCACTTGGGTTGATTCCATGTCTTGGCAATTGTGAATTGAGCTGCAGTAAACATTCTACTGCAAATGTCCTTGTAGTAAAATGGTTTCTTTTTTCCTTCTGGATAGGTATCTTGTAATGAGACTGCAGGATGAAATGGAAGGTCAAATTTTAGTTCTTTGTGGCTTGGCGCCTGTGGCTCAAGTGGCTAAGGCACCAGCCATGTACACCTGAGCTGGCAGGTTTGAATCCAGCCCAGGCCAGCCAAACCACAACGATGGCTGCAACCAAAAAATGGCCAGGCGTTGTGGCGGGCGCCTGTACTCCTAGCTATTTGGGAGGCGGAGACAGGAGAATCACTTGAGCCCAGGAATTGGAGCTTGCTGTGAGCTGTGATGCTACAGCACTCTACCCAGGGTGACAGCTTGAGGCTCCGTCTCAAAAAAAAAAAAGAAACAACTTTTAGTTCTTTGAGAAGTCTCCATAGTTTTTCCCACAGAGGTTGTATTAGTTTGCAATCCTACCAGTAGTGCAAAAAAATGTTCCTTTCTCTCCACATCCACATTAGCATCTGCAGATTCAGGATTTTGTGATGTGGGCTAATCTTCTTATTTCACAAATGACAAGACAAAAGGGGGTGGGGAAGGAAAGCTGTTTTTCCAAAACCATGACGTGGTTTCTGAGCAGTTGGGACTAGCAGTAAAGCTCTCAGCAAAGCAGAAAAATGCTCAAGGCTGGCATGTGAAGGGGCCAATGGCTTCCTCCTCTGTGAAAGGAAGTCTTTGGGTCTGATGAATGCTGACAAATCTAGATCTTCAGTCTTTCCCCTGCACCTTTAAAACACACATATGCTGAGTGCTCTCTATATGCCCAGCCCCACGATGAATGTAGAAAACTAAAGAACTCACCTGCCTGGTCCTAAAGTGCTTTAAAATAAATATACAAACCATCCATCTTTAATTAACCATCCATGTTTTATTGCTTTTTATTACACAACCACACATATTTACTACTGAAAATACAGGTAAGAAAAAAGAAGAAATTTAAAAAAAAAAACACAATTGAGCACTTTATTGTAGACTCTTTCAGACTCTTTTCCTATGCATATGCATATGTGAAACAAAAAATTGATACCTTGCTGCATCTTGTTTTATGATCTTTCTTCTCCCAAATTAAAATATAATCAATGTCTTTTCATATCACTCTGTTCTTCCATTACTTATTTTTGCTGGTTACCTAGTCACCCAGTATATGAATGTTCTGTAATTTATTTCAACTGTTCTCATGTTTGCATGCTTAGGTTAATTCTAAGGGAGTTGCGATTTGATTGAGAAGACAATCAAGTTTGTAAAAAGTAGTCACAAAAAAATACAGTTGGAATTTGCTACTTGTGGAGTGGCAGCAATGGAATAGAAGTTCTGAAGGGAAAGGGTGGATTTTGAGTGAAGGGTGGTGGGGGAGGCTCCAAGGGGTAGATATGGTCAGAACCAAGTCTTGATAGAGGGGCTGGATTTTCACTGGTTACAAGAGTGTATCTGAAAGGGGAGACCTGGCAGCAGCAAAGGTGTGGAGGCATTTAGATGCTGGGGAGGGGTCACGTAGGGTTGGAGAAGGAGCAGCAGGGCCGGTTCTAGAATGGATCTTAACTGCAAGTCTAACAGGAGTAGGTTTATCTTTGGGGGCAATGAAGGGTCACAGAAGGTTTATGCACTGGGTTGTGACGTGCATAGAGCAGGTTTTAGAAAGTCACTGTGCAAACAGCTTGTGGGGGGTGGGGGATAGATGAGCAGGAAATGGTTTCAGAGTGAGGGAGACTTATTAGAAGGGAACAAGTTCAGATGAGATGATGAGATCTGGGTCCAGGCAGTGGCGGGAGGTGAAGGGAATGGGGTGGATGTCATGGCTGGAGAGGAGCCAAGGGAGGAACCCCCAAATGCACCAGCGTCCCAGCTCACTGAGAAGGGAGGCTGCTGCCTGATATTCAGGGTCCTGGGAAGAGTTAATAGGCTGCGTGTGGGCGAGATAATTGGCCCTCCAGCGAGGCTGACTCATCTGGGCATCTGAGCCAGTTATTACTAATGTTGGGGAAGGAGAGGGAGAAAGAGAAAAAATAAAACAAAACCAGAGCAGCGGGAATTCTGCCTGATTGAAAAGTTCCAGGGCTGGCCCCCCCATTTTAGACTGGTAGCACTGGGAAGAAGGGACCTACTGTGTGGGGGCGATGAGGAGTGGCGTGGCTGGAGGAAATGACATTTCCATGATGCTTGAAACTCATCCACATCTGCCTGTGGGGGTGCAGCTGGGGAGGGCCGGGTCTTTCCCCAAACAGCCAAGGTTTTCCAGTGACACCCATGGTACACCCAGGGCAGAGGAGCCAGGCTCCAGGGAGGAGAGAAACAGCTTTTGCCAGGGACGCAAGATCTGGTTCTGTTAACTTAAAAACTGGCCCCAATCTTCATCCTTTTGTTTGTCGTTTCCTTGGAGTTTTTAGATTCTTAACACTCATAGATCTGTTTCCTGTGCTGGGAGAAAAAATCACTGACAGTGGCCTTCATAACACAGTGCAGTGGGCTGTTTGGTTAGAGGATGTGTCCCTGGACACTGCCTACAGGGCTGGCGTGGATGTAATTGGAGTGCTGCCCTTTCTCCCTTCCTCTCCATGGGCTCCTTGGTTGGGTTCCTGAGGCCTTTCCCGGCAGCAGCAGTAGAGAAAATATTGCCCAGACTTACCAGGCCCCCCACTCTCACTCTAACTCACTGGGACACTTCATCCTGGGTCAGGATGGCTTCCCTGTTGGGGTCTCAGGTGTCTTATGAGGGTCCTTCTGTTGCTTAAAGATAGATGGAAAATGGCTAAACCTGGTGGCTTGGGGCATTTTCCATCTCAGTGTCCCCACACAGTCATTTTTCTCCCATGCCATGCAAGTTTGGATGATCAGGTCTCTTGGCCCCACTGGATCATCAGAGACCAAGTTTAGGCCTTTCCTGCAGGAATGCGGTAACGTATTGTTATTATTATTATTATTATTATTTTTTGAGACAGAGTTTCATTATGTTGCCCTCAGTAGAGCACTGTGGCATCACAGCTCACAGCAACCTCAAACTCTTGGGCTTAAGTGATTCTCTTGCCTCAGCCTCCCGAGTAGCTGGGCTTACAGACGTCCACCACAATGCCCCACTATTTTTCTGAGGCAGTTGTTGTTGCTTAGTTGGCCTGGGCTGGGTTCTAACTTGCCAGCCTTGGTGTATATGGCCGGCACTGTAACCACTGTGCTACGGGCACTGAGCCAGGAATACAGAAACTTTGCCCCGGTAGACTCTAGACTCTGCAGGTCTAATTTGGATTATAAAAGGCATGAGTTTTTCCTAGAGATAGTGATTTTGTTCCGCCCTGACTTTCCCTTTGGGGTTCCAGTTGGTGGTAGGCATATGTGAGCCCCTATGTTGTATGGTCAAATGGGCTGCACTATTGGGGTATAGAGTCCACTGAGGGGGCGGCAACACTGTCATGCTGTGCTCTGGGCTCCGGTGGGTCCCAGCACACCACAGTCGCCATGCCTCCCATGCACGAGCCACAGGCACCTCCCTGTTACCTGTATGCTGAGGACCAGCCCTATTGGCAGCTTGTGTTTTGGGTCCCTGGCATCCTAATCAGGAATCCTACCCATTGGCAATGGGAAGCCATCCTGAGAGAAGGGGTAGGCCTGCCAGAGGGTTCCTGGTTAGGCCAAAGGGCTCCCTCCTCCTTGCATACCTGAAATATCTCTGTGGGAGCAGGGTCTGAGGTGGATGTGAATGTAATGGAAACGAGAAGGAAAAGCAAGGGAGTCTGGACCCAGTGGAAAGGGAGGAATGGAAGAAATGGAGACTGCCTTGATGGGGAAGGAAAAGACCCATGTGATAGAACACAGGAGCTCTCGTCGCATGAGGGAGAGGCAGAGAGGGGGCAGAGGTACCCGGGCTTCTGAGTGACACCAGAGGTCAAGCTCAGAGCCATGTGTGGAGGTCACGGGGAGGAGAGATTTTCCAACCAAGGTGCATGCATGCACATCCTGGTGGAGGTTCCACCTACCCATGGACATAGGCACCCCTCTCCCTCTGACCTGACCTCCTCTACATAATGAGAAGGTTCTGAAGAGCTACTTCATTATTAATGTCATCAGCATGGATTTACTGGACATCTGCTGGGTGCCAGATGCTGTGTTAAGTACTGAGGATACAGAGGCAAAAGAGATATTTCTGGTTATGGCCCATGTGGGGCCTATGGTGGAGGGCAAGTCAGAACACAAGTAGACAAATGACAGGATGAATACATATTGTGGTTCATTCTTCAGGGGGAAGGAACAGGGTGTTTCAAGAAAGGATGGGGTGAGGGACTCCTGTGTGTGATCAGGAAGGTCTTGATGTGTGTGTGGGTGATGGAGGCCTGGCCCAGAGCATCGGGGCCTTGAGAACAGCAGGGGGCTGGGCAGCAGAGCGTGCAGGGGTGCTGAGGAGTTCAGCCAGGGCGGCAGGGCCAGGAAGCAGGATTCTTTCTGGGTGCAGTGGGAAGCACGTGGCAGACAGTTGCCCTTCTGGATGGATTTCCTTCTCCAAAGTGCTAAGCAGCTGACAGCCAGGACTGTGCAAAGCAAACTGGTGCAAAGCAAAGGGCATCAGAGAAGCCTCCTCTGTCCTCTCCTGGGAGTCAACTTCCTCAGCCTCAAGTAACCTGCTGAGGAAGAACAGTGCCTAGGCCTGAGCAGTGGGCAGCTGTGCAAGTGTCCACCCAAAGCCTGTGCATGAGACTTTTTTTGGGGGGGGGGGGTCTTTGCAGATGTTGTCAAGATAAAACGAGGTCACAGTTGAATAGAATGGGCCCTAACCCCAAAACTGGGAAGCTTATAAGAAAAGGGGAATTTTGGCATGGACACGCAGAGGAGGCCACATGAAGACGGAGGCAGGGACTGGAGCTGTGCTGCCCCAAGCCACGGCTTGCTGAGGATGGCCAGCAGCAGCCAACAGAAGCCAGGAAATGGTCTTCCCTGGAGAATCTGAACAGACGCTAGACTTCAGTGGGACCATGGTCCTGTAGACACCTTGGTTTCAGATATCCAGACTCAAGAACTAGGGCAGAGTAAATTTATTTCATTTATTTTTGTTTTAAGTCCCCCAGTTTGGGGTATTTTGTTATAGCAGCCCTGGGAAACAAATACAATGGGCCCAGGAAGGGGGGACTCTAGAGTATCGAACCTGTCTCATGTACTGGCTTTCCGATATTCATCATCTTGTTTAGATGACAACTCAGTGAATTTTCGATCATGATCCCCTTTTTAGAAAAAGAGCTGATGGTCAGAGAGGTCCAATGACAAAACAAAGGTCCAGGGTGGCACCTGTGGCTCAAAGGAGTAGGGCGCCAGCCACATATACTGGAGGTGGTGGGTTCAAACCCAGCCCCAGCCAAAAAAAAAAACAAAAACCAAACAACAACAACAAAAAACAAAGGTCCACAGAGACACAGGGCTGGGATTAAATTCCAGGACTGAATTGGCCCCTGCTTATTCTACACTGCCTTTTAGGAAAGAGCCTAGACTTTTGGATTGCTCATGGCCTTTACAGAGTACAATTAAGACAGAAGGGCAGTGATGAGGAAGAAGATTCTGAGTGTGTATGCACTTGAGTATTTGTGGTGGAATCCCAGGCATTGTTTTAAAATTCTCAAAAAAAAAAAAAAAAAGTTGCAGGACTAGGGAATAGATGAAACATGAAACAAAAAGAGCAGAATGTTAGTAATTCTCGAAGGTGGGTGAGATGGCCCACGCAAGGGGGCTCATTGTATTATTTAGTTCCTTTACATTGTATATGTTTGAAAATTTCCATAGTAAAAAATTAAAAAGCAAAGCCATAGAGGAGGATGGCATTCCTCCAGAAGGACCTGGTAGGATGGCAGGGGAATTCAAGGTTAAAAAAGAAAAGGATTAGCCATAAAGAGTGAGGGCCTTGGAACCAGAGTCTGGGGTTTGGATCTCAGCTTTGTTATTTGTCAACTGTGTGACTTTGCACAATTCATTTAGCCATCCTGAGCCTTGGCTTTCCTTTGCCCAATGGTATTCAAACCTCACGGGGTGATGGATAAATGAATTGGTGGAATTCAAGGGCTTAGCCCAGAGCTGGGCACATGGGAAGGCATTCTGGAAATATGTGCATTATTATGGGTACTGAGCATATACCTTAAACAGCTTCAGAGTCAGGAGTCACTTCCTTTTTGGTCAAACAGGGATGGGAACAGGATTAGAAGTGGAGGAACTTGTCCAAGATCCCAAAGCCAGTAAGTGTCAGAGACAGGCCTGACCTAGAAATCTGTTCCTGACCTAACAGTTTCCTTTACCCCCAGGGCTGCTCAGAGAACTGCTTCCTTGCGGTGTTTGGGGCCCTTCCCACAATGAAGCCAGCTTTCTTTCCTCTCAGTTCAGGGATCAGACCACAGAAGGGAAGGGAGACAAAGCCACCCCTGGCTGACCCTGGAGAGTTCTGGTCACTCTGTGTTTGCTCAGCTGCAGGGTGCAGGTGGCAGGAGAGGACACCGAGTGCTGGCTGACGTGCTTGCTAAGGTGACAGGCCTGTGGTAATTGATGGTCACTGCAGGCTGTTGCTCCATTTGCACTGTTGGTTTAAGGATGACATTGATCTGACACATCCGCCACAGCAGAAACCAGAACAAAGCAAAGGAAGGCCAAACTGGACACAGGCCTGGGTTACCTTGGCTCTGAGTCCCAGAATGCTGTGCCCTGACCCTCGGCCAGGATCCTGGTGCCCTGAAGCTCTGGGGTCAGCCAGGATGGAGGAAGTGCCGGAGGTGCCCACCAGGCTGGGCGTGGGCCAGGGAAGGACCGAGAAGGAGCAGAGGAGGAAAGGCGAGCAGAGGCTTCTGGGGCAGGGCTGTGTCCCCAGATATTTTCCAGCCTCCCCGTCCCAAGTTTATATGCCGATGGAGCAAGGTGGGTGCAGTGGAGGTGTCTGCTGATGAGGGAGACTGCAGCGGCTCTGGGTGGTGGACTTGAAGGTGGATAGCATACAAGGAGGGGTGGCCCTGGCGGTAGAGGCCTGGGTGTGAATTTGGGGCTCTAGCAGGAAACAGAATTCACTCCAAATTGTTGCAGTGAAGAGACTCCTTCATTGTGTGGGCAGTGTCAGTGGAATGCACAAGAGATGACGATGTTAGCGACCCTCAACTGTAGGGTGTCATGACCGTACGGAAGGCTGAAGGGACCTGGAAGGATGGCAGGGGAATGGAGGTAGCACACACCCATGACAGCTGGACGCATGGAGGGGGGCGCTGCTGTCACCGTCGGCTGGAACAGGCAGGGAGTTGGGGAGAACAGGTACTCTCTCTCCTTGTCCCTCCTGGCACGCTGCCAGCTGGCAGGGGGAGCCGCTGATGCAGGGGTAGGGGCCGCCTCCCAGCCAGAGTAGCCCTACATGTACTAGCCTTGCCAGACAGTAGCTTCAAACCCTGCATTTCTCCCTCCTCCTCACACACACACACTCCATCCACATTTCTCAAATCTCTGGACAGCTGTCATAAGGAAGAAGGAACAAACATATTCTGGGAGGGCCAACGAGGAGCCTGAGGACAAATTGTGTAGCTGTCAGAATTCTGTGGGTACTGGAGCAGGCGTGCTCGGGAGGCACTGTCTCCTGCCATGGGAGGCACAGTGCTTTTAGCATGTACCTGTTGTGTGCGAGGGCCCTTGGCACCAGCTCTCCAAGCAGGTGGTGATTGCCCTCAGCTCTGTAGGTGAGGATGCTGCCCTCTGACACATAGGACCCTCGCCCACAGGTGCCCCAGAGCCAGACTGTATCGGTCAGGATAGGCCAGGAGTGCTGCTGTAACAGCCCCCAAGAGGTCAGTGGGGCAAGACAGCAGAGATTTGGTTCCCAGTCATGTTCCATCTCCATCAGAGGCCAGCTGGGGAGTTCTGCTTCCCATCATCCTTGCCCTGGGACCCAGGCTATCATAACTGCTTCCATCCACAGCATTACTGGTCACCACTGCAGAGGGGAAGAGAGCTCCTAGCTGAGTCTCCCCATGGAGATTAAGTATTTGGTGTGGAGGTCATTTCTGCTTACAACTCATTGGTCAGACTGATTTCATGACTCCATCCAATCACAGGGGGCCTGGATGGTCAGTCCTGCCAGCTGTCTAGAAGGTGGAGAGATGCAATGAATTGGGAATGGCATTACTGGCTGCTACATGGGCCATGGTCTTCTTTCAGGCCTTGGAAACCCCACTGCTCCATGGCTGGCCCTGTTCTGGCAGAGGCTGGCAGAAAAGCATCATAAAGCAGCAGAGAAGGCCAGAGCAGGGGCTATCTTAGCCCCTCACTGGCCTCCTGCTGTGGGCACATAAACAGAATACTAGGGAAGTCAGCAGTTCTCTAGAAAGAGGGCCCCTGGCAAGCAGAGCGAGTTCAGAAGAGGCAGAATGCATTGCAGGGAGGAAGGGAATATGGCAGCTCCCTGAGGGCCCCTAGCTTTCTGTCTTCTTTTCCTTGGCTACTCCCATGCACGGACAGTCCTTTGCTGTTTCCCCAGGCCGATCCCTTCCTGAGGCTGTCTTTCCAGCTGCGAGTGCTCTTGGACAGCGGAAAACTGCGTCCTGGAGAGCCACTTGAAGCTGCTGGAAAACTGGCCACACAGCTTCTTCTCCTTCCAGGCCCCCTGACCACATGGAGCTGGAATTCCTGCGCCCATTGTTCCCTGCAGCGGCCAGCTTCAGGAAGCAGAGGGTGTGAGTTCACATGGGGACCTCAGCAGCATGAGTCAGCCTCGCCCGCAGCCCTGCTCCGTGCCGGCCCTGGGAGGGTGCTGCGCCTGCCGCTTCATTCCCCCCTCACTGGCCTGGCCGCCACATTTCACACGCTGTCAATCCTCCCTCCTCTGTGCACTCCATTTCTGCATCTCCTAAGCCACTGATGACTTCCTCTGACACAATACTGCAGAAGCTCTCAGCACTGTCCGTCATTTCCTATATCCTCTTTCTTCCCCTTGGGCTTCTGTGCCGCCACACTGTCCCCTGCCTCTCTGGATCCTCCTCCTCAGCCTTCTTCACGGAATCTTCTTCCTCTTTCTCCATCTGCCCCTCAATTCCTGCGGTTCTCAGGCCCCACAAGCAGCTCGTTTCTCTCTGTTCTTGGGCCATCTCATCCCTGTCATGGGCTTTGACAGCCTGTCCTTGGGTGAGTTCCCAACCCATCCTTCTTTCTCCAGAGGCTCAGCCATTTGCCTAGTTGACACAGCCACCTGGATGTCTCACGAGCTACTACAGCTGAACATGGGACTTTTCCCCCATGTTTGCCTTTTGTCCAGTCATTCTCACTTTAGTGATCAGCCTACCCGTCTCCTAGCCATTGAGGCCAGAGACCGAGTCTTCCTAGCTTCCGCCGCATCCACAGTAGGTCCTGAAGACTGACCTCTCCATTTCCAACCGGGACTAAGACAATAGGCTCTTTGCCACGTTGTTCCCTCCAATTCTGCCTTCTCCTGCTATAGGGATTTCTAAGAATCTGGCTCTAATTTTTAGAACCTTCAAGGCTCCCATCAACCGTGTTTAAACTTCAGACTCCACTGTGATCCAGCACCTGCCTCTTCTCCTGCCTCACTCCCAGCCCCTACACCCCCTGCTCAACTTCTCCTCCTTGTACATGCCCTCTTTCTCTGCCTCCTCCTCATCTGGATGGCTACTCTCTGCCTATCTTTTCTAACTCAGCTCAGGTATCCTTTCTCTTAGGAAAAGCTCTCTGGCCAGTCCCTAAAGTGAGTGTGCCCCCTCTATGCATCCGTAGACTCCTGTGTGTAAAGGCACTGCTGCTCGCTCACTCCTCTCTGCCTCTCCCCTGCATGCTCTTGGAGGACAGTGCCAGGTCCAGGGCCTGGCACGCGGCTTCACATTCATCTGGCAGTTAATCAATTTTCATGGATAAGTAGATAGCTGAGCTATCATGTGCCCAGTCCCTTGACTGAGGTCTCAAATCAGAGGGCGATCTTGGACATTACATAGCCTTATTATTCATTCCACATGTGAGAACTGTGTGGCTTCAGGAGGTAGAAGCCCTCAGTGTAAGGGGTTTGATCTAGATGGGTGACCTTCCAAAGAGCAGCGCTTTTATTTATTTATTTTTTTAATGTGGTACCATGTCATGTAGAGTTTATTTCTTTTATTGACTTCATATAGAAGCGCTAAAAGTTCATTTGAAATTGTGTATAAAATGCAAGCAAGCAAAGAGAAAAAGATGGAATTCACCCAGCAATTCTACCACCCACCTGGGGATTACCATTGCTGATTACTTGCTGTGTCACCTTCCTACCCTTTTCCTGGTGCACATAAATATATGTCCGTTTAAATATATAATACTATAATTATACTATGAACATATTTAGCTCATGCATGCTTTAAAAGTATATTTATGAATATCCATTCATATTTGTTAAAGACTGCATGGTTTTAATGTTGTTAGATGTGCCACAATATAATTCAGTTACCATATATGAATGTAGGACCTGAAGGCAGGTTCTAGTTTTTTGCTATTATAAACAGTGCAGTGAAGAACGTCATTATAATGAACATTTTGGCCAATCCCTAACTATTTTTTCAGGATAAATTCTTAGATGTAGAACTGGTGGGTTGCATATTTTTCACATTTTGCCAAGTTACCCTCCAAAAAGGCTGACGAATCAGATTTTATGTTCAACAGTTCATTATCCTGTGTAAGCAAGAGTAAACTCTGCACCAGAGATTAAAGAACCTGGCGTTGGTAGCAACTTTCCTTCAAGTCCAATGTCCCGAGTCTGAAAGTTGAAAACTGACAGTCTATGGACTATCTTCTTTTGAATCCATGATGTTTTAAGATATTTCAATTAGGAACCAACTGTGTATATTGAGAAAATTCACACACATGCAATTTGAATTTCTGGATTCTATCTCTGGAGGGCCACTATGGCTCTCCTTCAGGATGGGGCATATGCTCTTGCAGTTTGCCATAGTCTCCACCTCTCCCTGTTGCCACTTAATTTCATTCATTTATGTGCCAGGTCCCTGTAGGCAGTAGGGTTTGCAACACCAAGCTTGATATCCTTTTCCCCACTTCAAATTGGCCCACCAGCAAAGAACTCCATGCTCTTCATTCTGATTAACTACAGAATTAATTTTTTAAAAAACAAATCCTATTTGTAATAATAATATTCAGGTTAATCATTTAGGAAGCTGCTTCAGAGAAACCCCGAACGTCTTTAACCAATATAAAATACCATGAATCACTTTGGACTCCACAGTGCATTATGTATTTAAAAACAGAAAATTAGACACAGGAGAATTCATCTTAACTTCATTAGATATGAAATATTAATTCTCTCCTGGCTTTCATATTATTTACATATTTAATAACATGTTAGCTACAGTCTTTGACTGAGAGCAATTAGAGGCCAGGGGCTGTCTCCTGCCTTAATCTTAAAGATGCCAAAATGTTTTGATGTTGTTGGGAGAAGGGACTGCTAGGGAGAGTGGGAGGCTGTTGTTCCCAATCCCTTTTTCAATGTTGTAATTTGTTAACCATATCTTCCTCTTAAACAGGATATTGATGACTTGGGCAGACCCAGGGAGAATTTCATTCCTCCATTCCCATACTTCTCTCTACTCTAGAGGAGAATGTGGCCATTTTGTTTTTCTAAAAAAATCAAAGGAAAATATTAATCCAACGTTTTTAGATCCCTGTTTGTCTTTCTTAGGACCTCCTAGAACCTCAGTGTTCTCAGGTGTGGAAAGGGGGTGGAAGGATTGATGTATGCAAATACTTGACTGGGGTTGGGTCCTTCCTTGTCACAGTGGTAAGCAGAGCCTTGGGCCGTCCTCGGTGCCTCTCCAGAGCTCAGCATGTGGCCCCTGTCATTACCTCACTGAGGGCTCCCAGGAGTTGCTATCAGAAGTTTGCGATAATGAACACGTTTCTGGCAGACACATTCACAGCTAAGAGAATCAGGTGAAGGAAAGGCCACTCAGGCCTTGAAAGGTCACTGGGACAAGGTCAGTCTTGACCTGGGCCTAGAAGGGAGGGAGAGGACAGAGGGGAATGGTGAACAAGTCAGCCTGCTGACCTGAGGGTGATGGGTAGGGAAGGGGCCTGTCCAGCAGATTGCTTTTGAGACAGAGAGTACCAAAGTCATAAGGGGCCTGGGGCTCAGTTTGGAGTGGGGATCATCAACTCCTGGCCCTGGGCTGTGTTAGCTACATTGCAGTATCTTGTTATGGTTTTTGTGATTCTTATTACTTTTGTGAGTTTTCAAAATCTTTCAGTCATAGCCTGTATTTTCCAGTCTCCACCACCCATCTATATGACGTTCCCAGACTTAGCCATCAACCAAGCCCCTCTTTCAGTTGTAAGAATGAAGGAACTGTGGTCCCAGGAGTGGAGACCATCTGCTCAGGCTGTGCACTGGGTGAGATGTGCCATGTGATTCCACCCTGTGCCCTGTTGCCTGGCTCCGGGACCTGGGAAGAGCTTGGAGGAGCCCCGTGGACAGTAAGGAGCCCCCGCAGGCCCAGAGCAGGGTGATGTCAGGGGATCCCGGGCATTCTACAAGAGGAAGCTCTGGGCTATGGGATGGACACAGTGGCCACTGGAGCACAAGTGGCTGTCTGTTCCCCAGAGCCCTACAGCTCCCCATCAAGTGCAGGCTACACTGCGGGGGCTGGCTCACTGCAGCCGGTATGGCACCTCCCAACCTCCCCTCCCAGGGGCCTTCAGCCTCTCTGCTCCTTAGTGAGACTCAATCCATTTCCAGCTCCTGACAAATACAGTTCCCAGCAGCATTCTGGGGGGGCTTTTAGAAAAGGGTTTTCCAGCTATTCTGGAATGCATCTTAACTGCCCAAGTGGTTCAGGGGGACTGGGAGAGCAAGCGCTCTCACCTTATACCCTAAACGAGTCCATCAGGATTAATGTCACACTAATGAACACAAAAGGAATTAAGCATGATTTGTCACTTGTTGTAAAGTGCTTCCAGGCATCACCAATCCATCACAGCCACTGTCCAGAAACAAGAACCCAGTGAGTCTGTGCGATGCTGTTCCGGACGTGAGGCTCTCTTTCTAACCCGCCCTGAGTGTTGATTCCAGGGAGCAGGGAGGCCAAGGCAGATGCCCAGTCTGATGGGGATAAGGATGACACCCCAAAGCAAGCTGTGGGAGTAATCTCCTTCCTTGGCATTCCTGAACCTTTATGCACATCTTCTTTGCTTTCAGCAAGGAGCTAGGACTCAGAGGATCAGGCTGATGGGAAAACTGACTCAGGGGATCTATGCAGTCTCAAATCCGAGAGAAGTTCTGTTAATAGTTCTGGCCCTTGCATCTGTGTGCTGTGACCTGGGTTTGGTTAACTCCCCTCTCAGGGCCAGAGCTGCTCCGTTTGTAAAATGACAGTACTAGACTGGAAGATATCTCTCCTAAAATTCTAACCCAATGTATTAGAGAGCCTATACTTTTCCTTTCCTTTCTCTTTTTAAAAAATGTTTTAAAAAACAGCTTTATTGACAGATATTAGTAATTCTCACACCATACAATTCACCTATTTAAAGTGTACAATTCAGCGGCTTTTGATATATTCGCAGATATGTGCAACCAACGCCATGGTCAATTTTAGAACCTTTTCATCAGCTCACAAAACCCCTGTGTAATCTTGTTACCTCCTGTCCCCTGTCCTGCACCAGTTCCAAGAAACCACTCATCTGCTTTCTATTTCTGTAGATTTCCCTATTCTGGGCTTTCATATGAACAAAATCCTATAGTATGTGGTCCTTGCTGAATGACTTCTTTCACTTAGCATAGTGTATTTAAACTTCGTCCACGTCATAGCATTTTTTAGTACTTTGTCCCTTTCATGGCTAATAATATCCCCTTGTATGGATATACCACCTTTTTTAACAAATCTGTTAGTCTGTTGACATATATTTGGGTTGTTTTCACCTGTTGGCTATTCTGAATAATGCTGGTATAAACATTCGTGTACACGTTTCTGCATGGGCATAACGTTCACTCTTTGGAGTGAATTCTCCGGTCATGGTAACTGTTATGTTTAAGCTTTTGAAGAACTACCCAGGTGTTTTCCAAAGTGGTGCATCTTAGAAGGGTACAGGCGAACCTTACTAAGTGCAGAATACAAATGTCTTCATATAATAACTAAGAAAATGCCATGAAGGCTATGTTAATCAGTTTGATGAAAATAGTTCAGATTGTATGAACCAGCACATTGTACCCCTTGATTACACTAATGTACACAGCTATGATTTAATAATAAAAACAATTTAAAAAGTGGCTGTACCATTTTTTTTATATTTTATTTTATTTTATTTTGTGGATCACACAGCTCACAGCAACCTCCAACTCCTGGGCTTAGGCGATTCCCTTGCCTCAGCCTCCTGAGTAGCTGGGACTACAGGTGCCCGCCACAACGCCCGGCTAAGCTATACCATTTTAAACTTGCATCAGGTCCTCAGTGTTTTAGCTTAGTCATGTCCTCACCAACCTTTGTTACCTACTTTTTGATTCTAGGCATCTAGTGAATGTGAAATGCTAGTTTATTGTAGTTTTGATCTGCATTTTCCTAATGACAGTGATGTTGACGATCACCTTTCATATATTTATTGGTGATTTGTCTATCTTTGCTGACTAGGTAGGTCTATTCAGAACATTTGCCCATTTATTAATTGGGTAATTTGTTCTTTTAGTTTTGAGTTGTAGGAATTCATTATATAGTCTAGACTGAAATCTTTTATCAAAATACATGATTTGTGAATGTTTTCTCCCATTGCGTGGGTTGTCTTTTAACTTTTTTGCTGGTACCTTATAAAGCACCAACTCTTTTAATTTTGATGAAGTCTAACATATTTTTAATTTTGTAGCTTGTGCTTTGGTATCATATCTAAAAATCCTCTGCCAAATCAAATGTGATGAAGATTCATCCCTCAGATTTTATTCTAAGAATTTTACAGGTTTTGCTCTCACATTTAGGTTTGTGATTCATTTTGAGTTAATTTTTGCATATGGTGTAATGTAGGGGTCCATCTTTACTATCTTGCCTGTGGCTATACAATTGTCCCAGTTTCATTTTTGTTCAAAAGACTATTCTTTCCCATTGAATGGCCTTGTCACTGTTATCCAAAATTAGTTGACCCTGGGTATATGGATTTGTTTCTGAACTCTCCCATATATTCCATTGATATATGTTTATCTTCATGCCAATACCACACTGTTTTGATTACTGTTGTTTTATAATAAGTTTTGGAATCAGAAAGTGTGAAGCTTCCTCCTTTGTACTTCTTTCTCAAGATTGTTTTGTCTCTTCTGGGTCCTGTGCAACTTCTTATGAATTTTAGAATTTTAGAATCTTTTTAAAAAGAATTCAGTTGGGATTCTGATAGAGATTTCTTTACTTCTGTAGATCAGTTTAGGGAGTATTGCCATCTTTACAATGTTAAGTCTGCCAATCCATGAACATGGGTTTTTTTTTTTCTATTTATTTAGATCTTTAATTTCTTTCAAAAAGGTACTGTAATTTTAAGAATATAAGTTTTACAATTATTCTGTTAAGTTTATACCCAAATATTTTATTTTTTTGATACTATTTTTGGATTATTCATTGAGATCATATAGAAAAATGATTTATTTTTGTATATTAATCTTGTATCTTGCAACCTTGCCAGACTTGTTTACTAGTTTTAATAGTTTTTTAGTGAATTCCTTAGAACTTTCTCCATATAAGGTCATGCAGACCTTATATAGAGATGGTTTTACTTCTGTTTTTCCTATGTGGATAACTTTTTAATGATTTTATTTCCTTTCTTTCTTTCTTTTTTTTTTTTTATTGAATCATAGCTGTGTACATTAGTTCAAAAAAAAAAAAAGAAAGAAAAAAATGTTCTCCTTTTTTTTTCTTGAGACAGAGCCTCAAGCTGTCACCCTGGATAGAGTGCCGTGGCACACAGCTCACAGCAACCTCCATCTCCTGGACTCAAGCGATTCTCCGGCCTCTGCCTCCCAAGTAGCTGGGACTACAGGTACCCACCACAACACCTGGCTATTTTTTGTTTGCAGCCGTCATTTTTGTTTGGTGGGCCTGAACTGGATTCAAACCCATCAGCTCAGGTGTATATGTCTGGCGCCCTAGCCACTTGAGCCACAGGCAACAAGCTGATAATTTTTATATATTTTTCTTGCCTGATTCCCCTGATGATAGCCACCAATACAATGTTGAATAGGACTTCTAAGTGTAGACATCCTTGTCTTATTTCCAATCTTAGGGAGAAAGCCTAATACATATACCATTAAGTATGAAGTTAGACATGGGTTTTTTGTAGACATTTTGATGAGATTGAAGAAATTACCTTCATTCCTAGTTTGTTTAGTGTTTTTGTTGTAACAGAGTGTTGAATTTTTTGAAATGCTCATTCTGCATCTATTGAGGTGATCATTTGATTTTTGAGTTTCGTTCTATTGACGTGATGTAGTATATTAACTGGTTTTTAGATGTTAAACCAACTTTGCATCCCTGAGATAAATCCCACTTGGTCATGGTATATAATTCTTTTAATGTGTTACTGGATTTGGTTTGCTCGTATTTTGCTGAAGATTTGATTTTTGCATCTATATTTACAAGCGATATTGGAGTGCAATTTTCTTGTGATCTCTTTGTTTTGTTTTGGTATTAGAGTAATACGGGCTTCATAAAATGAGTTGAGCATGTCTCCTCTTTCTTCTTTTATTTTTTTTCTTATTTCTTTTTTAAAGACAGAGTCTCACTCTGTTGCCCAGGCTGGAGTGCAGTGGTTCAATCAGGGGTTACTGTAGCCTCAAACTCCTGGGCTCAAGTGATTGTCTCACTTCAGCCCTGAGTAGTTGGGACTATGTACTCCCTCCTCTTCATGTTTTGGGAACAGTATATGAAGAATGGGTATTAATTCTTTTTTGAGTGTTTTGTAGAATATAGGATTTAAGCTATCAGGGCCTGGGGTTTTCTTTGTGGGTAGTTTTAAAATTACTGATTCACTCTCTTCACTTGTTATAATTCTACTCAAATTGCCTATAGAGGCATATAGGTTTGTGTGTGGGCCCTTCCATAGCTAAAAGCATCTCGAGGACCCTGAGCACCACAGATCATTGCAATTACTGGTGAGTTCCCAGCGACCTTCAGGTCAGGTAAATACATGGCTTAGGTGGAGGGCAGTGTGTGATTTGGGTACGTAAATCTATCAGAGGTTGGAGAAGAATCTGCAGGTGGTCTGCCTTCTGTGCACAGCAAGCAGGATGGGAGGAAGGCATCCTTTAGAGAGCTGAAGTGAGAGTTCTAGGTACACATTCCAATTCTATACAGAAGGATTCCTGCTGCAGGCTACTCCAGCTAGTCCAGTTGTGCCTTCCTGGCACAGGTATACCCCTTCCCTCCCTGGCATGAGTACATCCACCCTCCCTCCCAAATGATGACTGTGTCCCCTGTGCTCTGGTGTCATTTAACTCCACGAAGAAAGGAAACCTCTCTGTCTTACTATCATAGATCTTCAGTGTCCTGCAGAGGGTGGGTGTGTCTGGATGGCAGGGGGTCTGAGGGATTCAGGAAGTTGTCAGGATTAATTTTTGAATAAAAGGATGGTCAGAACTGTGTCTGGGTTCTTGTCTCCTGGCAATCTGTGGGTAGACTGCCTGAAGCCAGGCCAGGGGGGTCCAGCTGTTTCCTCTCAAAGTCCACTTCTCCAACTCAGTGTGCATCAGGTGTCTGGCCCATCAGCCACAGATCCACAAGCACCCATCACACTCTGTACCATGTCCAAGGCATTGAGGAAGACAATGAAATGTCAGGCACTTGGGCGCTGCCCTTGAGATGCTGATGGTATAGTCAGGGGAAAAAAGCAGTGGATTCAGCTGAACGAGTCCCCAGATGTCCTCTCTGTGTCAGCCCTGTTTGTAATGATTACCATTGTTCCTGCGCTCTTGCTTCCAGTAAGAGTACCCAGCATCCTGAAGCTGATTGGTGCACAGACTACACAGGAAGGTCCTGCAGGGCCCTGGGCTCTTCTTGTTCTCTACTTTTCTTTATGGGTGGTCCAATTTAGGAAAACATGCCCTTCTTCAAACTTGTATTTCTGCAACTATCTGCTTGGCAAGTCATAACTGTCTTCCCCCCTTCATTCCTGGGTCATTTTCCTGGCAGTTTCAGACGCTGGTCCGAGTTCCATGACCCTCCCAAGGAAGATAGATGGGACACACACACACACACACACACACTCATGCACACATATGTAATCTTTCCATTCGCCCTCCAAGTAGAGAGCCTCCGGGTCACGTCCCCTACCACCCACTGTGGTTTAGCGGTTGAAGAATTTGGTGGCCCCTCAGTGAAACACCATTATACGTTGGTCTCAGAGGGAGACATTGTGGAAAAAGCCAAGAGATTTGGCCTCGTTTAGCTCAGCCCACACACAAGAGCTGGGAGTTACCTCAGGCACTGCTGGAGAAACAGACTCCGTAGAGGAGCCACGAGGGATGGTTATTCTGTTTGGGAAGTGGAGTCCGGTCTCTGGTAGGGGTATGGGTGCTGAGCGGTGGGCATGGCAGGGTGGGAGGGGTGAGCTCAGGTGCCACAGCCCCATCTTCTGCAGCACTGACCATTGCTCCTTGAATGGGGGCTGGGGTTGCTGCCCTCACACTCCTCTGGCCCCCCAGCCCTGACCCAGGTGCCAATGTGCTGGTCTGGCAGGCACCCTGGGCAAGCAGCAATGGCCTCAGCTCTCTGGAAGGTCAGCTGGTGAGTCAACAAAGGGAGTTAGTGCTGACTCAGTGCCAGGTGTCACCTCAGGCCTGTGGTTCTCAGCCGGGGGCTATTTTGCTCCCCAGGGGACATTCCCCAATGTCTGGAGACAATTTGATTGCCACACATTGTGGGGGTTGCTACCTAGTGTAGAGGCCAGGGATGCCATTCAACACCAGTGCACAAGATACGCCCTCACCACCAAGAATTATCTGGCCCCAGTGTCAGTAGTGCTGGGTCTATGGACCTGGGTCTGTGCTCCCCAGCCTGAGCAGCAGGCTCCCATGCTGTTTGATCTAGATCAAATCCTTACCTGAGGGAAGCTAGAGTCCCCTAAGGGCAGACAGGTAATCACCAGAGCAGGTCCCTGTCCTCTCAGTTATTTGCATATGTGAGATTAGATCAGAGTGTGTGTGTGTTTGTGGCACCCCCTCCCCCATTGACCTTCCTTGGGAAGGTTATGGAGCTGAGATCAGAGTCTAAGACTGCCGGGATAATGACCCAGGTTGCGGTCATTTAGCTCGTTTTTTAGTTTATTCTTTAAATTCTTTCATTCACTTGTGCAACCTGCACTTGTTAAGATTTTATCAAGGGCCAGGTACTGAGGATACAGATGTGGTAGAGGCAGAGCTCTTTTCCTCAGGCAGCCTCTATCTGTGTGGAACCTCCCCCCACATGCACAAACAACCCTCCAACACACACGTATGCAACCAGAAACACACACGTGTGGGCACGATCCTGATACCATGAGATGAGGGCTGAGATAGAGAAACGCCATGAGTCTGTAGGAGAGGAGGCATGTCTAGCTTAGCCTTGAGGGCTTCCCGGGAGAGGAAGCTGAGTCTCAAAGGACTGGGAGACTCAGCAGGGGGAAAGCACTTCTCTGCAGGGATTAACTCTCTCCATTTCCTGCAGGCTCCACGGAGGGAGCCCACCTGCTTGGCTGTGGAGGCTGCCATAGCCCTGGGCAGCTCTAATCACGCCTCCCTCCTCCAGACAGTGCAGGAGACAGTGCATCTCCTCTCCCCCTGCCCTGGTCTCCTGGTCCCCTCCCCCTCACATCTGGCGCTTCTCAGTGAAATTGCATTTCTAACCTTGGCTGCCTCCAGCCCCTCCATCACTGCCAGGAGAGGCCGTCAATTCCCTGACCCAGCCCCAGCCCTCAGATGGAGGCAGATGGAGGCCTCAATTATTTTTCTAACAATCAGATGGGCTTAGGGAAGAGGTAGAACAGGGGAGGGAAGAGAGCTGTGACCCCCCAGGGGCTTTAAATTGCACAGAGTGCCCTTTCGTACCTTCTGACTGCCTTTAGTCTCTCCACTCTCTCTCATATGTAAACAGCATTAAAAATAATGAAAGGCCAGGCCCTGGAAGGCCTCACCATAGAGTCTGCTGGGGAGAGAATCAAAAGCTGCTCGCAGCTGGTTGCCTTGAGAAGGGTTTAGTGGAAGATGCCATGAGTCTGGGTTCAGCAAAAATGAATCCTTGTCATGGCTGTTTCATTATCTTGCTGAGTGACCTCAGGTAAATTGCTTCACCTTTCTGGGCCACACATGCTTTTTCTGTAAAAATCGGAGGGAGCCCATCTGCAGTGTATTTCGTCATGTAGTAGTGACATCTGGTGACATCGTTCTCATTGGCCTAACTGATAGGCGCAAAGCTGGGGATTTGAAGGGAGAGAGGGCTGCATTTCCTCCCTCTGCTTCCCATCACTGCTCCCCGGTGGGTCCAGTGGGAGTCAGTAGGATGTATCAGGATTCTCCAGATGATCTCAATGCTCTGTGGCCACACTATTACCCTCTGCCAGGCTATTACTCAAAAAGCGCTTCCCATCCCCTCTCCATCCACCCTTCCGAGGAGGGGATATTTTATCAAGGTTGAGCTCAGGCCTCATCCCTTCTGGGAAGTCTCCCCTGGCTGGTTTCTCTTTTAGCCCCCAACGAACATAGCTTGCTCCTCTCTTCCATCCTCCATGGTTTTTGCCTTGGGGTCCTTGGCCTGTGGGGGCAATCTAATAGCACAGGGCGTGTCCACCAGGGCGCAGTAATTAGCATGTCACCACCAGGTGCATTTGGCCTGAGTTAGTATGGACTGTCAATAAAGCATTACAGCCAGAGGCCAGTGACTTTTGGTGTGAATCTGGCCATTTCTATGGCATAACATCTCCCATTTTTACTGTGATCAGGATACAGGGGTCACAGGAGAGGGCTGTGCCCTGGAAAGCTGCCGCACCTTTGTCTTGGAGGAAGAAAGGATCAGGCCTCTTTACTGACAGGGCTGATTGGAGAGAGTCACAGACACTTTCAGTCACCTCGATTAATCGCCAGTGAGAGAGGCTTCGGAAACACGTCTTGAAAAAGGCTTATTGAAGGCTGCGAGGCTATTACAGGGTTCCAGCAGCAGGACTTGCCCCTCAGTGGGGCCTCACAGAAACACCCCAGAGGGTAGTTGCATTTACCACGGGTGCTATGTGGAGCTGTCTGTCTCTGTTAAAGTATTTCTGCTTCTCCCTGCACACTGGCTCTGTTCCCCTCTGTCCTCAGACTGACTTCCTCTGCTTCCTCATGATGCCCCTCACGGTGTCCTGGAACTTCAGCTTGTCAAGCCGATTCAGCAAGGCCTTGCCAACTCATGTGTGTGGACTTTTGGTACTTCTCATGGTTTCCTGGTTCCTTGGATCTTATTTCCTAAGAAAGGGATTTATGGCTCAACTTAATCTGACAAAGATTGCTGGCCAGTCAGTGGATGCAGTTCTCTCGGATCATCAGTGGTGTCTGGGGTCTGGGGCTGAGGGTCCAGGTGGTGCAGAAGGTGGCCTTGGAGGAAGTAGTGGTTGGGGGGAGGCAGATCATCGGTAAGGAGTAGGGACACAGCATTGGTTCTTAAGTACAACCAGCCAGTGTGTAGCACATGATGGCAAAAAGCATGGGAGAATGGATGGAGGAATGGAGGCATGGAGGCATGAATGGATGATAGGTTGAAATCTCTTTGCCAGAAAATTAGAGTCATTTTGTGGCATTACTTTTTAAGTTATGGTTTATATTGCAAAAGAGAAGTTGGGGGGGGGAGAGAAAGAGATTGAACTAAGTCATAGTTGCTTAACCAGAGCCATGAGGTGGCTGTTTGTCTCGCTTTGGCAAGGCCTGCTGCAAAGGCAACCAATTTCCATGGCCTGGCTTTAGGAGAGTGAGGACCACTATTGTTGCCCACTGCCCAACTAGTTTTCTGGAGTGGACTAGGATCCTCTGGCCTTCAGAACAGTTCTTTATATACATATTTTAAATTTTTTAAATTTTTTTTTTTTTTTGCAGTTTTTTGGCTAGGGCTGGATTTGAACTGGGCACCTCTGGTATATGGGGCTAGTGGCCTACCCCTTTGAGCCACAGACTCTGCCCCAGAGCAGTTCTTTATAAACCTACAAGCAGTACCTTTACCCTGTCACCTTCCAGGTTGGGGGAAAGTCAAATGTGTCCACTGTATCAAGTTCTAACTCTCCCCCTGGCATGGGAAGTCTCCACGTGCACAGTCTTATCAGTTGTCGCTCCCTTTGTGAACCTTCTGCCTTGACTATCTTCCAGCATCCCCACTCCACCAGTGTCTTCACCAGCAGCAGCTGCTTTAAGTCCTGCCCAACAATGTTTGAGTACTTGATATACACCAGGCACTATACTTTTCTCTTTATTCATGTCATAGTGTTTTGTTTTTTTTTGTTGTTGTTTGTTTGAGACAGAACCACACTATATTGCCTCAGGCTGGAGTGCCCCATAGCATCAGCCTAGCTCACAGCAACCTCAAACTCCTGGGCTCAAGTGATCCCCCTGCCTCAGCCTCCCAAGTAGCTGGAACCATAGGTGCTGGCCACCACACCTGGCTAATTCTTCTATTTTTGGTCGCTCCTTCTGATGCTGGTCTTGAACTCCCGATCTCAAGGGATCCTCCTGCCTCAGCCTCCCAGAGTGCTAAGATTACAGGTGCGAGCCACCGTGCCTGGCCATTTACTTGTGTCATGGATTTTAAGCTTTATGTAACCCTGTAGGGTTGTGATTATTCTCTTTATTTTATAGGTGAAGAAACTAAGGCACACAGACTTCAAGCTATGAGCAAAAAGCTGCAGCCTTTTCTCTGCAGACTTGCGTGCACTTCCTGCTCGTTCTCCTTTGGCAGCATGAATGTCATCTGGCCTTCAAGAGGCAGCCTTTTTGTACCTCCTCCCACCCCATACCCATACCTCTTGCACTTTGCAAGTTTTAGGTACCAAAACGCAGATATTGTCCTAGAATTTTTACTTATACCTAAGAAATTCCATGACATGATTCCAGATAGTTATACCTGCATTTACTCATCTCCTCCAGAACTGGGTACATGCTCCAGCTCAAGATAGCCTGGTGGATGAAGAGACTGATCCAAATCAGTAGCTACACCTGAGTCTGCGCTCCTGGGTCTGTGTGCCTGGGTCTGTGTGTCTGGGTCTATGGACCTGGGTCTGCGCTCCTGGGTCTGTGGGTCTGAGTCTGTGTGCCTGGGTCTGTGTGTCTGGGTCTATGGGCCTGGGTCTGTGTGTGCGGGTCTGTGGGTGTGGGTCTACGTACCTGGGTCTGTGTGCTTGAGTCTGTGTGCCTGGGTCTGCTTGCCTGGGTCTCTATGCCTGGGTCTATATGCCTGAGTCTGTGTGCCTGAGTCTATATGCCTGGGTCTATATGCCTGGGTCTGCGTGCCTGGGTCTATATGCCTGGGTCTGCGTGCCTGGGTCTGTGTGCCTGGGTCTGTATGCCTGGGTCTACATGCCTGGGTCTGTGTGCCTGGGTCTGTATGCCTGGGTCTGTGTGCCTGGGTCTATGTGCCTGGGTCTGTGGGCTTGGGTCTGTCTGCCTGGGTCTATGTGCCTGGGTCTGTGTGCCTGGGTCTGTGTGCCTGGGTCTGTATGCCTGGGTCTATGTGCCTGGGTCTACATGCCTGGGTCTACGTGCCTGGGTCTGTGTGCCTGGGTCTGTGTGCCTGGGTCTGTGTGCCTGGGTCTACATGCTTGGGTCTACATGCCTGGGTCTATATGCCTGGGTCTGTGTGCCTGGGTCTGTGTGCCTGGGTCTACATGCCTGGGTCTGTATGCCTGGGTCTACCTTCGTGGGTCTACATGCCTGGGTCTATATGCCTGGGTCTGTGTGCCTGGGTCTTTGTGCCTGGGTCTGTGTGCCTGGGTCTGTGTGCCTGGGTCTATATGCCTGGGTTTGTGTGCCTGGGTCTACATGCCTGGGTCTATATGCCTGGGTCTGTGTGCCTGGGTCTGTGTGTCTGGGTCTATATGCCTGGGTTTGTGTGCCTGAGTCTACATGCCTGGGTCTGTGTGCCTGGGTCTATATGCCTGGATCTGTGTGCCTGGGTCTGTGTGCCTGGGTCTTTGTGCCTGGGTCTGTGTGCCTGGGTCTTTGTGCCTGGGTCTGTGTGCCTGGGTCTGTGTGCCTGGGTCTATATGCCTGGGTTTGTGTGCCTGGGTCTACATGCCTGGGTCTATATGCCTGG
>CAUYON010106154.1:0-10421 GCA_963573935.1 Arctocebus calabarensis | reverse complement strand
CCCTTCCCCCACCCCCACCGTGTCATTAATTGTCCTCATGTCAAAGTTGAGTACATGGGATTCATGCTTCTCCATTCTCGTGATGCTTTACCAAGGATAATGTGTTCCATTTCCATCCAGGTTAATACAAAGGCAGTAAAGTCTCCATCTTTTTTAATGGCTGAATAGTACTCCATAGTGTACATATACCACAGTTTGTTAATTCATTCCTGGGTTGGTAGGCATTTAGGCTGTTTCCACATTTTGATGATTGTAAATTGAACTGCAATAAACAGTCTAGTGCAAGTGTCCTTATGATAAAAGGATTTTTTTTCCTTCTGACCAGTAATGGGATTACATGATCAAATGGGAGATCTAGATTGAGTTCTTTGAGAGTTCTCCATACTTCCTTCCAAAAAGGTTGGAGATACTTTTCTTTTATTGATGAAATTGTATGGATGTTATTTTCTTTGTCAACAGCTGAGGCCTTTCCAAGATACTGGTTTATGGTAAAATATTTATTTGTTTATAAATACAATTTTGCCAATGACTCACATTCTGATAGTCTCTTGTTCCCTGAGGAAGTGGCTATAATACATGCTATTTTTTCTGATTTGTTTTCTAAAAAATTTTCTAAAACAGTGCCAATAAGGAAATAGTTTGTATTTTTGTCCAAAAAGAAACAACTAGATTAAGTGCAATAGGATTTTAAGAAATAATATTCTTATTTTTTTGAAAGATTTTATTTTATTTTATCTTATTTATTAATCATAAACACATAGATCATGCATACATTAATGCATTTATGGGGTACAATGTGCTGGTTTCGTATAGAATTAAGAATGCTTCCATCACACTGGTTAATATATATACCTCATCTCGTTTACTTATTGTGTTAAGACATTTATACTCTATGCTAATAGATCTGACATGTACCTTTGCATTATGCACCATTGGTGTGATCCCACCATTTACCCTCCCTCAATCTGACCTCCCCTCTCCTTTCCCATTCCCCTCTCCTCCCTCCTTCATCTTGGACCATAGTTGTGATCTATTCCTCATATGAAAGTGTGAGTGATTGTAACTTGGTTTCATAATAGTACTGAGTACATGGGATATTCTTGCTTCCACTTTTGAGATACTTTACTAAGAAGGATATGTTCCAGTTGCATCCATGTAAACATAAATAAAGTCTCCATCTTTTTTAAGGCTGCATAATATTCCATGGTATACATATACCACAATTTATTAATCCATTCATGTGTCAATGGGCACTTGGGCTTCTCCATGACTTGGCTATTATGAATTGAGCTGTAATGAACAATCTGGTGCAAATATCTTTGTTATAAAGTGATTTTTGGTCTTTTGGATATACACCTAGCAGAGGAATTGTAGGATCAAATGGCAGGTCTACTTTTAGATCCCTGAGTATTCTCCATATTTCTTCCCAAAAGGGATGTATTAACTTGTACTCTCACCAGCAGTGCAGAAGTGTTCTCTTTTCTCCACATCCACGCCAACATCTGTAGTTGTGGGATTTTATTATGTGAGCCAGTCTTATGGGAATTAGATGATATCTCAAAGTGGTTTTGATTTGCATTTCTTTGATGATTAAAGATGATGAGCATTTTTCATGTGTCTGTAGGCCATGCGCCTATCTTCTTCAGAGAAGCTTCTGTTTAAGTCCCTTGCCCACAGTGAAATGGGATCACTTGTTCTTTTCTTATTAAGTTTGAGCTCTCTGTGGATTCTGGTTATCAAACCTTTGTCAGAAGCATAACCCACAAATATCCTCTCCCATTCTGAGAGCTGTCTGCTTGGTTTACTTACGTGTTCTTGGCTGTGCAGAAGATTTTTAGTTTGATCAAAACCCAGTAATGTATTTTTGCTGTTGCTTCAATTTCCCGGGGGGGGGGTCCTTCCTCATAAAGAATTCTCCCAGGCCAATTTCTTCAAGTGTTTCTCCTACACTCTCTCCAAGAATCTTTATAGTTTCATGTCTTAAGTTTAAATCTTTTATCAGTGAGAGTCAATTTTTGTTAATGCTGAAAGGTAGGGGTCCAGTTTCAGTGTTCTACAAGTCGCTAGCCAATTCTCCCAGCACCGTTTGTTAAATAGGAAATCTTTCCCCCAATTTATGTTTTCGATAGGCTTATCAGAGATCAAATGACAATAAATGTCTGGGTTCATTTCTTGGTTCTCAATTCCATTCCATACATCTATTTCTCTATTTTAGTGCCAATGCCATGCTGTGGATTTATAGTATAGTTAGAAGTTTGGTAGCGTGATTTGTCCTGATTTGTTTTTATTTCTGAGTAATGTAATGTCTTGGCTAATCGAGGTTTTTCTGGGTCCATATAAAATAAAGTACTATTTTTTCCACATCTTTAAAGTATGATGGTGGTGCTTTGGTAGGGATTGCATTAAATTTGTAAATTGCTTTGGGTAATATGGACATTTTAACAATGTTGATTCTTCCTAGCCATGAGCATGGTATGTTTTTCCATTTGTTAACATCTTCAGCTATTTCTTTTCTCAGAGTTTCATTATTCTCTTTGTAGAAATCTTTCACATCCTTTGCTAGGTAAATTTCCAAATATTTCATCTTCTTTGGCACAACTATAAAGGGAATAGAGTCCTTGACTGTTTTTTTGGCTTAGTATTCTTGTTATCAGGGGGTGTCTGAACTTTGGGAAATCTAGGGCAAATTCATGCTTTAACCCTAACTTCTCAGCTTTTCCTTCTAAGCCTAGGCTGTCTGTGCCTTCTTGCTGATTACACAGACGCTCAAATCCTTCTCCTTGGGGTATTTCCACTGACTGTGATGCACAAACCCAGCAGATGAGGAGGCGGGCCTGGTGGAGCCAGAGGGCTGGTGGCAGGTCCCCAGACTTTGTCGTTGCTCCATGTACTGTCCTCTATTGATGGCTTTCTTGTTCTCACCTCTTCTCACTCTGTCTGTCACTCATCTCCTATGCTGCCCTTGTTTTTTGTTCATGTCTCAGGTCTCAGGTTCTGATACGTGAGAAAGGAGCTCAGACGTCCCCTCCCAGTTTTGTTTGGGTTAATGTTACTCATCTCAGTTCATGGGGAAGCAGGAAGGGTCTAAATTTACAGCCTTGGAGAACCTGCTAGTGGGTAGAGGATGATGAAAAAGCTTTGGAGCCAGAGTCCCTACATTCTAATCTTAGTGATGTGGGGATGAATCTGCCCTTTCTGAGGCGCCTCATTTTCCCCCAAGAATTAAATGATAGCAATGGCAGTGCTGGTGTTTGATTGGCCAAACTGAGTTATTTCTCAGGACAGCCCTGGGAAGGAGAGTCTAATGAGACAACTGAAGGTCAGAGAGGTTATAAGTAACTTGCTGAATTCACACAATCAGTTATCAGTAGATTTGGGACTTGAGCTCAGACAGCCAGGCTCCAGAGACTACTTTCACTTTCCTGGTATTATGGACTCGACTCTTTTCAGGGCCCCATTTCCTTTAACCACATGCTTGGTCCCAGGCCAGCCCTCCCTCCCCCAAGACCCAGAGTCTGTCCCTCTCCTCTACCCACTAGCAGGTTCTCCAAGGCTGTAAATTTAAACCCTTCCTGCTTCTCCATGAACTGAAATGAGTAACATTTACCCAAACAAAACTGGGAGGGGACGTCTGTGCTCCTTTCTCACGAATGGGAACCTGAGACCTGGATGCTCATCTCAACTTTGTGACCCCACCCACCCCATCTATGTGATGTTGGACAGGAAATTTTGCTGCTCTGGCCCTCAGCTTCCTCACATCTCATCTCAGGACATTCATTCAACCAATGTCTATGGGATTCAGTGTCCTTAACACATGCCTAACACCTATGGATTTCTGACAGGATCTATGGCAGAAATCCAGATTTCTCAGCCTCTGGGTCTTCCAAAGACACTGGTGCTCCGTCTCCTGGAAGAAAAAGGCTGATTCTTAGAGACACCATTATCCTGGCCCATTAAGAGAGAGTTAAGCCCACGAATGGATTAATAAATTGTGGTACATGTACACCATGGAATATTATGCAGCCTTAAAGAAAAATGGAGACTTACCTCTTTCATGTTTACATGGATGGAGCTGGAACATATTCTTCTTAGCGAAGTATCTCAAGAATGGAAGAAAAAGTATCTAGTGTACTCAGCCCTGCTATGAAACGAATTTATAACTTTCATATGAAGGCTATAACCCAACTATAGCACAAGAATATGGGGAAAGGGGCAAAGGAAGGGAGGAAAAGGGGGAGGATGGGTGCAGGAAGAGTAATTGGTGGGATCACACCTACAGTGCATCTTAGAAGGGTGCAGGTGAAACTTACTAAATGCAGAATATAAAGGTCTTAACACGATAACTAAGAAAATGCCATGAAGGCTATGTTAACCAGTTTGATAAAAATATTTCAGATTGTATATGAAACCAGCACATTGTACCCCATGACTGCATTAATGTACACAGCTATGATTTAATAAAAAAATAAAAAAAGAGAGAGAGAGAGAGTTCAGGTGGGAAAATGCTCTTATAAGCTGTAGAGATTTTGTACCCAGACACTTTCAAGGTGTGTTTATGAGCTGACATGGTGTGTCCTGGGGTGAGCACCTCCTCTCTGTCCCTAGGTGTCCGTTATTTCCTCTGACAGCCACTAGCGTGCAGCCTGGGGGCCCAAGATGGGGATTGCACAGCTGTAGATTCAATCAACCACAATATACTGTCAGTCCCTTCTCACGCCAACTCAGCTTCCCTCAACACCACCCCTTCTCTCTCTCAATAGTTTGGCAGGGCCCTTGGGCTGGCTCAGTCTTTCTCTGCTCCCTCTCCCCATCTGTCTGTCTCTGTCTCTCTCTCTTTAAAATTAGAAAAGGCTCAAAGTTATTTGAGAGGCACAGACTTGCAATTACATGAGTGGACAAGCTGATCTGCAGAGGAGAGCTGAGTGTGTCCCTATGCTGGGTTGCTGTCCTGGTCCTCTCTGCCTTCCTTTGGGGTGGGGCACTCATTGCCCCAGAAAGACTCCTAAACTGGGAGCTGGGAAGACTAAGTCTCTACTCCTTACTCGCCCTGAATAACTTGACCAGCCTTAGTTTCCTCATCTCCAAAATAAAGCAGAATGACCCAAGGTTCAAAGAGGATCCATGAGCCATTCATGGTCACACACCTAGTGAGTTCTGTGGGGAGCTGGGAATTGAACTTACATCTGATCCTAAATCTTCGTATTCTGTGCCCCCAATCCCCACCTACACTTTTATCAGTTGATACATGTGTGTTCCTTTAAGCCAACAGTCCAAACATAAACATAATTAAAACCACTTAGAAGAAAAATCCCATCCAACAGCCACATTTCACCCCATCCATAAATACTCTGAACTCCCAAGTGTGTTTGCATATTATTTGCAAAATTCAGGTATGATATTCCTCTTTTTGCTTTCTAGTATTTCACAGAGGCGTTCCACACTGCCACAATTCTTATTTCCAATGTTAATGTCTGCCTAGTAGCCTCAACGTGACACACTGTGATTTCCCTAACTATTCCCAATTGCTTAGCAGTGAAGCAGCTTTCAGCATCTCCCTGTCATCAACAGCACTGCTCCAAGCATCCTCAGATACAGAGTGGTGCTCTGCCTTTAATTTCACTCTCCTAAGAATAATTCCTCAGAAGATGGGATTCTGGGTTTAACCCAGAATTTCAGCTCAGCACTATTGACACTTCAGCCAGATAATTCTTTCAGTAGGTTCTGTCCTGTGTGTTAAAAGATGTTGAGCAACATCCTTGGCCTCTATCCACTAGATGCCAGTAGTATCCCCCCAATTTGTGACAGCCAAAAATGTCTCCAGAATCACCAAATGTCCCCTGAGCTGGAGGGAGCATTGTGAAATTACCCTCAGTTGATATTCAGTACATTAAAAGGTAAATGGAAGGCAGAAATTTTGCTGAGTCTAGACCAAGTTTAGGGCAGTACCAGGAAGTACTGAGCACAGGGCATGAGAACTGAGGGGGAGTCAGATGTACTGAGCTCGAGGACTGCGCTGCCATGAAGTCTTCACTCAATGCCTCAGTTCCTCATCTGTAAAATGGGAGTGGGGTAGTCAGCTCATCTGCCAGGCTTGTGAGGCACAAGTGAAGGCATGAGCATAAAACACTCAATACAGCACTGGCCACAGAAAGCAGCCTATCTTCTTTGCCAGCTCTGGTGGGAGCCCTGCCAAGGGTTTCCATCTTTGCTTTTGCTGCTATGGGGAAGAGCAAGGTGGGGCATGCAGGGCACAGGGTTGGGTGGAAACTATTCTTGTTTCTGCCCTCCCTCCACCCTTCCCCGCCAGATCCATCCATGCTGTGTGTTCTTCCTCTGAAACTAGCTTCTGTGAGCCTTGGCTATGTTTACTCATCCATCCGAGATGGGCGGAGCACCACTGTGTGCTGGGCAGCATGGTGGTACAGCTCCAGAGCACGGTCAGACATGGTAGGTGCAGCACCCACTGCACGGGGGAGCGAGCTAGGTGTCCCTGGGCCACGCCCTGGAACATCCATTTCCTCTATAAAATGCAGAGCTCCCAGTTAAAGGTCTATCCACCCGTCCACAGAGAGAGCCTCTCATGGAGCACTCACAATGTCATAGGTGCTCGCTGAGCACCTGGTATGGCTGAGGGTGTGTCTCTTCCCCAGAGAATGTGCAGATAGGTGGGTAGGGATCTAAGCCCAGTGTGATCTCTCCCCAGGAGAAGTACGTGGAGGATCTTGTAGCAGTGAGGCAGACCCTCCAGACAGACCTGTAGACATCATCGAGTGGGTCGCAGACCTGCAGGCAGACTTGGAAGAGGTGGCCAATAAGGAGAGGTAAGCTGTAAGGGTCCTGATGGGGGTGGGCACAGCACGTGGGCTGCACCCTGGGAAGCTCTTCAGTCTCAACCTGGGCTAGGAGACCACATGAGCTGGGACACAGAGGGCCACTCTGTAAAGAGAGGGATATCTGGCTTGCTTGGGTGGGGACAGACCACTCAAACCACCTGGCCCTGCTTGCCAAGACTTTTGTAAAGCAATGTGTCTGGAACAAGGGCTGTAGTATCTGATCTTGGGCAATTTGGTGTCTAATCTTAGCCGAATTCATAAAGTGGACACAATAATATTAGGATGAACCACATCAAATTGCCAAGATTTTCCCTACAGATGTGAGGTTTTCTGTTTTCAACCTATTGCCCACAATACAGGGCTGTTAGGGAGAATTAATGGAGTTCGTTAGATATATATCACTTAGAATAATTCCGGGGTACATACATGTACGTAAGTAGAAGCTGTGTTTGTACAGAATGATGACCATCATTTTACAAAGGCAAGGGCTCATTCAAGGATGCAAGGTTGGGCTGGAGATTGGCAAAACCACCCGAGTTTAATGTCAGGGCTTGTCACCTTTCCCAGAAGATAGGCTGTTCCCCATCATCGCCACTCAAGTCCCCACCTGCTACAGACCACAAGTGTGCTGCTCAGCTGGAAGGACTGGAGGTCCTAGCTGGGCACATAGGCCCTTGCTGTTCAGCCTCCACAGGTCGCCAAAGCATCCTGTTCCCAGCAGCTGCCTTTGTAGCCTTGGCTTGTTGCTTGTCCGCAAAGCACAACCTTGCCATGGCTTCTCTGCTCTCATCCCAGCCTCTGTGCCTAAGCTGGGACAGCAGGGAAGATATTCCTTTACACTGTGCTGTAATAAGGAACCTGCAGGTGCAGTTTCCACCCAAAGCCTACACGCTGGCCCTGTGCACACCTGAGCGGGCCAAATTGGAAACCAGTTTTCCCTGGTCTTCCTCTCTGTGAAGGCTGGTTTGTGCTGTAGCCACAACAATCAAATGTCAGCTCTTACAGTGCAACTCTCAGTTTCCCCACAAGGGCCCTGGCCTCAGAGAAGCTCAAGGTTACACAGCAAATTCACATCATATACTGAGTTAGAATCCAGTTCTGTTGAGTTTCCTACTCAGACCTTTGCCATGTACAGCCCTACAAACAAGTGAGGGCAGGGAGAAAGATGTTGGCCTTTGAGAGGTGTGAGTATGAGACAGGCAGAGAGGGTAACAAGCAGAGATCTGGAGCCCAGATGTATTGAACTGCTGAGGAGTAGAATAGTAGAAGAGCCCTAGAATGGCCCTACTTTCCTGGAACCTGCACCTTGATGGGTTTGTGTGTGCATGTGTCGATGAATGAACTGGACAGCTGTGGTTTAGCCAGTTGGAAGAAACAGATGTCTAAATAGACTATATGAGAGCTGACCTTGCTGTGTTAAGAAAAAAAAAAACTGGAAGGAAAGACACCAACATTCTAACATTGAGGAAAGGTGTTATGGGTGACAACTTTTCCTTCAAGTTTATATTTTCTAAATCTGTGCAATGAACATGCACACATATCCCTAAGCTATATTAGTGCCCTCTTTAGGAAATTTTACTCATATTATCACATACTTTATTATTATTATTTTTTTTTTGTAGAGACAGAGTTTCACTTTATCGGCCTCGGTAGAGTGCCGTGGCGTCACACAGCTCACAGCAACCTCCATCTCCTGGGCTTAGGCGATTCTCTTGCCTCAGCCTCCCGAGTAGCTGGGACTACAGGTGCCCGCCACAATGCCCGGCCATTTTTGGTTGCAGCCATTATTGTTGTTTGGCGGGCCCGGGCTGGATTCGATTCCACCAGCTTACGTGTACGTGGCTGGCGCCTTAGCCTCTTGAGCCACAGGCGCTGAGCCATATACATCTAATTTAAGAATGTGCACAGCCTTCCTCCCTTGATGTGGTCTTGGGCTACTCATAGCTTCTCAGAGATTTGTAGCCTCAGACTCTCCAGCAAAAGATGTTCATGCTCAGGAACAGCAAAACGGAGACCCAGTGAGTTCTGAAACACCATGCTCTTGCTTCTACAAAAAGGGCTTTATCTAAAAAATCTGCATTTTGTGCCTAAGTGGCTTCCATGCACATTCCAAATATTCCCACCTTAGCCTGCTAATTTGCACAGCTGTCAAACTGCTGGTGAAAGGGCAAATCTTGATGTTTCGGCTGCTTGCTAACTCCTCATTGCATTTAAGACCTTCACTCCCGCCACCTCCTCCTCCTGTCTTATTAGTATGACAGCAGAACTGTAATTACAAACCCATTTTGTCAATGTTACTTGTTTGATGCTTAGATTGATTTTTCCTTTCATAGAAATAACAGATGTTTTCCATTAATTATAATGGAGATGAACGGCTGTAGATACTAGTATCTTTGGCTAAGGAGGAACATATTTGAACAATTTTTAATTGCATAGCAAGAGATTACTTTTTCGAAACACAATGAAAGTTTAAAAAATAACAAAATTGGAAAGAGGCAGAGGGTCCATGCTTGAAGGTATGAATGACAGGCTGGGAAAAAGATGTGACAAGGAAGTAAAGCCTTACCCCTCTCACGTGGAGAGTGAGACCTTGGAGGTCACAGACTTCACTCCAGTCTCTCCTTAGGGAGGAGCGTCTCTGGCTGTAAAGGGACACTTCCCTTACCCTCACCCTAATAGCAGACTCCTTTATTTGTTTCTGCTCCTGGTAACAAGACTAATATTCATCCTTTGTTCTGATTCACCTTTTCTAGGCTCTAGAACCTGAAAACCCAGGAATCCACTCTGAATGCCTGAAGTCTTCCTCCCTGCTGGGCTTCTGTTCCCTTTTCCTTGACTGGATCTCCAGTTTTCACACATGATAAGTTGGAAGGGACCTCACCTGCATTTCAGGGTTGCTTTGAGATGTGAAATGACTACAGACCATCAAGTCTAAAGAAATGCATTTCATCCCTGGAAAAATCCTTTGCAATGGGCAGAATCATTGTATTGGAAGTAGAAGAAGATCAGAGAGGGCATAGGCTCTGCACTTCAACAAGCCTGATTGCCAATTAGGGATCCAGTGTTTGATTTCTGCATAACTGTGAGCAAGTTATTCAACCTCTCTGAGCCTCAGTCTCTTCATCTGTAAGATGGGTTAGTAATAATAAGTGAAAACTTCCTAGGACAGCTAGTATAGCACATAGTAGGGGCTCAACAATCTCCAGTTGCATTCATTCACTCATTCCTTTGGTAAATTCTTACTGAGCATCCATGCCAGACAGGATGTTAGTTGCTCCTGTTATTCCACTTGCTTCTTGTTATCCTTCATCTCCATCTGCAAAGAAAGAGGTTGAATAACTTGCCTGAGGTCAGGCAGAAGTTGACATTTGGAGCTGTGGCTGGAACACAGGCTTGTTGAATTACTGAGGAATAGAGAGGAAGAAGGCCCCAGGGATGGTCCTGCCTTTATGGAACCTGCAATCTTATGCGTGTGTGTGTGCGGGGGGGGGGGGGGGGGGTAAATTAAAAAAAAAAAAAGGAATAAAAAACGAGTTTTTAAGGCAGAAAACAAGGTGGGGTGTTTAGGCGGGCCCGGGGGACAAGACG
>CAUYON010106152.1:0-18060 GCA_963573935.1 Arctocebus calabarensis | reverse complement strand
TGGAGAACTCTCAAAGAACTCAAGCTAGACCTCCCATTTGATCCTGCAATCCCATTACTAGGCATCTACCCAGAAGCAAAAAAATCCTTTTATCATAAGGACACTTGCACTAGACTGTTTATTGCAGCTCAATTTACGATCGCCAAAATGTGGAAAAACCTAAATGCCCACCAATCCAGGAATGGATTAACAAACTATGGTATATGTACACTATGGAATACTATTCAGCCATTAAAAAAATGGAGACTTTATGGCCTTTGTATTAACCTGGATGGAAGTGGAACACATTATTCTTAGTAAAGCATCTCAAGAATGGAGAAGCATGAATCCCATGTACTCAAGTTTGATATGAGGACAATTAATGACAATTATTGACATGGTGGGGGTGAGAGAAGGGGAGAGCAGAGAGAGAAAGAATGAGGGAGGGGTGGGGAAAGGAAAAGCAGAGAGAGGGAAGGAGCGAGGGGGGTAGAGTCTTGGGGTCCTTGTGTGTGCCACACCTTTTGGGGGCAAAACATGATTGTAAGAGGGACTTTACCCAACAAATGCAACCAGTGTAACATGGTTTCTTGTACTCTCAATGAATCCCAACAATAAAAAAAAAAAAAAAAGGAATGCTAAAAAAAAAAGAAAAATACCTTTTTTTTTCTTTTCAGCATATGAGAGTTCAGAAGTTTAGGTGAGCTATACTTGGTGGATTTGTACATATAATGGATTGAAAGTTTTAAAGAAACTGACCTCTCTAAACTGATGACATTATTTAAAAATATTACTAAATATTACTGTTAAATTTAAAATAATACAAATAATACTAACTATAGAAACCCAGGCAGGGAACAACAAAATTGTCAAGTGAACATTTTGTTTCTTCCTCATTAAACACAGATTTTTATTAACTACAATAGCAGGTGGGAGTTTTACAGGAGAGAGTGAATAAGAGATAAGCTCATTTTATTTGTTTATTTGTTTTTTTTAGTTTACTTTCATTATATGGAAACAGAAGTTTATGTGACCATGCTAGGAAAATTTGTTCACATGACAGTCTAAAATTTTACAAACTAACTTTCCTAAACTGATGATGTGGCTTAAAAATATTATTACACCTAACCCTTAAATTTAAGATAACACCAATTATAGAATCCTAGGTAGGGAACAAGAAAATAGTGAAGCTAACTTTGTCTATTCTTTGTCAAGTACAATTTTTTTTTTAACTATGATACTAGGTTTAAAAATGATCCTATCAAATCTAATAAGAATCTGGTGAAAGAAATCATTTGAAATACAAATGAAATTTACTTTATGTATTTGCTTTGTCTTGAGATATGGGTAATAATATCAGAATAAAGCCATCACAACTACCAAGGTATTTCTAAGTATTTATAAGCAAGTCTCTTTTGAAGTCTTTTTCTTATGAAAGACAAAAAAAAAAAAATTCTACTTTGAGGAAACACTAATTCTTCCTGACACAATAAAAATGACTGAGATAGTGTGTGGTAAATGATTTCACAACAAATTAAAACACATTATTTTGTTTGTAAATAGTGTTGTCAGACACATAGAAAATATGGCTGAAATTTGGAATTAATGTGTATTAGAAGAAATTAAGCCATTTTTTACACAGTTGAATAAATAAAAGATTTTTTCAGGCCTTTCTTAGCTGAAATATGCATTTCCCGCATAGCGTCTCAACAATAAAATGTAAAAAGGAACAATGAATCTGAAAAAGGAAAAAAAAAAAAAAGAAAGCCCTCAATAATAGTAAGTTAAGAAAAAAAATAAAAGCTTTATGTGAGGGAATAAACTGTAAGAGCAAGGACTGAGGGAACAGCTTATCTGATGAGAGAGAGATGGAGAGACGGAGAGATGATGGAGAACTTTGAAGAGCTGAACTTTAATTCATTAAATGAGGCATCACAAGGAAACTATTATAGGCCAAACAAGTCAACGTATTAGTCAATGTATTAGTAAATATATCAGAATATTAAATACAGCCTTAAAAGATTTTAGGCTTAGATTCAAAAAGCTGAAAACACAGACTTGAAATCAGATACCTTTTCAGAGTATACTAAGAGAGTGAAACCAGACTAGAAACTCTTCCTTATTACCTAGATGAAGAACTAATAAGGGGAAGATAGAGATGGAAGAGGGGAATGTTTTTAAGGATAGAAATATTGAACAATGGCAGAATCGTCCCTGCCTTCCTTCATGTTCCTCACCATTCAGCCATGAGGATTTTGAAGATCTCTACCCGGAGGTTGCCAGACGTCTCCTGCAGTTTGACAAACACAGAAACTCAGGTCAAAATACAATTCTAAAAGGGAGACGCTGGCTGCAGTGAGCCGTGATAGAAGAATGAAGAAAGGGTGTCCTGTTGTAGAGACGAGGTACAATCCTGAGTCAGGATCTCACCCCTGTCACTGAGGATAGCATGTAGCAGTGCAATCACACCTCACTGCAGCTGTCTACTCCTGGTCTTCAGCAATCCTCCACCTCATGCTCCCTGTCACTGAGAGCCACCATGCCTGGCTCCCTCTAGCTTTTGTTACGGACCCTGGAGGTAGACTTTGCCTACCTGATCTTCATGTAGGGTGAAGACTCTACTAAAGAAAGACCCTGAGGGGAAAATGAAGCAGACAGCCAGAGGGAACTTTGCTTGTCCTGGCAAATGGCTTTCACAGAGCACTAGAGTGAGGAAGCTCCAGGAAACCCACAAAAGTTCTCCAAAAAACAAACAACTCCCTAATAGGAAGTTGTGCTTCATTCAGAAAGCACAGATCAAAGGAACAGCACTCTCATTCAAGTTTTTGTTGTTGTTGTTTTTCTTGAATTTCCACTTGCTCTTCTGCCCATTCCTGGAGGACAAAGAGGCAGTATAGTGAGCAAAGATGTGAAAAAAAGCTGGAGGAAAGGGTAGAAACGGCAAGCCTGTGGCCCTTCTCCCCTCACTCCAGTCCTCATTCCCATTTCCATTCTCCCAGGGAGCTCATTCCCACCCAGGCCTGAGCTGGTGTGAAGAGGATTTAAATTGCACAAGCAAATCACGCTATGAAACAATGTTCTGAACCTTTGAATGAGATTATTTGTGAAAACCTTGGAGATGACTGACAAAGCTTGAACTTTCAGGCCAGAGCAGGTAGCAGGAAAGACAAAAAACACTGCTACCTGTTGTGCCCTACCAAGTGTTTTCCCTCTTGCTCTATTTTAGTGTTACCATTAATTTTAATATAAAATTCAGAAAAGTTAGGAGACCACTGGTCTAGGGTCAGAATTTTTGAACAAAAAGCATTATACTTATACATGTACGTATATCCTTAAGATCAGTGTTACACTCACTCCAACCTCGCCCCTAATAATAAATGCACAGCAGATGACAGGAAAGATGTTTCATCACTCCAATTTCGGATCCAACAACTGGAAAATCCCCTAGGTAAAATACTTGGGATGGGAAATGGGTTTGCCTCTTTCTTGTCCTTCATCTCTTATGTCCAATCAATCAACACGTATGGTTAGACCCCTCCATCTGAATCTTCCTTTCATTATCATAACTTAATATCTCAAAATTTCCACTCTGTATCTTGGTAACCACTCCTAAGAAGTTCCTAATTTTCTCTTTCCAAGGCCATGAATATCATCTTTCTAAATCACAAATCAAAAATTTATTTTCTCTTTATAAGGACTATTGATACTGCTGTGGTCCCCCATTGCTAGAGAGAGGTCCACACACCATCTTTCTAGTTCCACACAAAACTAGACATTGTATAAGTAAAGGAACACAATTAGTGATTATTGTGAAACACCATGAACAACATAAACTACAATGACTGGGCACTGTAGTCATTAATTAGAAGATAAAAAGCAATCCCATAATGTAAAAACTAAGTGCCTCAGTTATGTAACTCTTCCCTACCTCTTCTAGTTGTGTGTGGAACTAGAAAGATGGTGTGTGGGCCTCTCTCTAGTAATGGGGGACCATAGCAGTATCGATGCTACTTCTTTAAGATTAAGTTTGGATCCCATTTCCTAAGGAAACTTCTTAGTTTTTCACTTTGGGTTGGATGCCTCTTCCAGGAACTCTCATGCAACACAGGCACGTGGCTCTAACATCAGTTTAAAGAGGTACATCTCTCTGCTTAATCACAGTTTGTTTATTTCTAAAATAAAAATAGTAAGAGTTTTAAAGTTTTGAGCTTTAAATCTATAATGCAAATAAATGGATTGAAAATGATTTTGAACAAGTCATTACTTAATAATGATTGTATGCATTAGCTGTATATATCTTACCCATGACTAAAAACATTAATACTATAAAATGAAATTAGCATAGAAATCTGCAAGATTAGGGCTCCTGGATTTTTCAGGAAACTGTAAAATTCTCATTCTGTCCATTTTATTGGAGGATATTTGGAACAAATCCTTCAAAAAACAAAGACTAAGTCCCAAAGAAATCCTAACATTCTTTACCATAACTATCACATGCATAATATGCAGTTGATTAGCATGTATTTTTATTTTAAAATGTATTTATTAAATGAACTCAGTGAAATGTGAAGTTTTAAAACTTTCCACAAATTTCATGGCATTCATCTCATGGAGAATGGAGTCCATGCCTTCTCTCCTTGTAAGAGTTGCTCGAGTTTTCATTGCTCAGTAGTAGCACTACTTGGCTTCTACCTTTTGCCTTGTTTGAGAGAACACTTGCTCTTATAAGAAGGTGGACTACCTCAAATAGCCATGTTGAGAGAGGTCCAAGTCACACAGAGAGGCCACATGAGGCCGTCATAGTCCCAACTATGTCTCGCCTTCCCGTCTTCCCTCCCCAGATCTCAGACATATGAATCAGAATCCTCCACATTATTCCAGTTTCTAGACATTTCAGTCTCCCAACTGAGGTCCCAGATATCATGGAGTAGAAACAGGCCATTCTTGGTGTATCCTGTCCAAACTCCTGATCCAAACCATCCATGAGCATAATAAAATGCTTGTTTTAAAACATAAAATTTCAAGGCGGTTTGACACACAGCAATAGACAGCTAGAACAAATAAATTTGATAACTGAACTTAGTCCTGTGACCTATATACTCTGATCGCATAAATATATGCTGGTGAAGTTCTGTTTCCTGTATAACCTATTCTGAATTTTTTACTCTTGATTATTTCTCAATTTCTCATCACTTCTTAAAAATTGCCTGTTGGTGTCTCTTCATCAGGTACAAAATTAAGTCCAAAATCTTCAGCTTATTATTCAAAGCTTATATAAATTTTGGCCCAGGCCTACCTTGCGAACTTTCTTCCTCATAATTCCCCAAATATGCAATTTTCTCTCAAAATTCTTGGCCACTCATTGCAACAAGGAACTGCACCATGCTTTCTGGCCTCAGGGCCTTTGCCTCTATTGTCAGTTTCATCTAGGACTATATCTCCTGGCTAAACACACACACACACACACACACACACACTTTCCATTTTTTCCAGTATTCTTGAAAGCATCTGTTAAAGAAAATACCATCTAGTCAACCACTGATTTTGCATTTGTTCCCACGGTAGATGTCTCTATTATTCTGCCTTACATCACAAATAGCCTTAGAGTTATTGTCTCCTTTTTTCCCCATTGTACATTGCTTAGAAGCTGGAACTATATTTCTTTTATCATTTTCTCATTCAAGTTACCTAAGCTCATAGTTGTCAGATGGCCTAATATTTTTAGAAGCTACACAAGCCAGAGGCTGCAAATGCCAGTTTACTTCATTGGAAGGGCTTTTCCTCTTGTAGGGATAGCTTCCATTTCTTCTATCTGCATTATAGTAAAACTAGGAAGATTTTTCTAGTTTATTGGGTTTTAAATTTTTCTATTTTAATTTTAATTGACAAATAATAATTGTATATATTATATATTTAAGGGGCACAATGTGATGCTTTAATCTATATTTACATTGTAGAATGATTAAATCAAGCTAATTAAAACATTTATCACCTCAAATAGTTACCATATTAAATGGCAAGGAACATTTAAAATCTATTCTTTTAGTAATTTTGAAATATGAAGCATTATTTTATAGTCATTATTCTGTGCAAGAAATCACTAAAGCTTACCCCTCCTGTCTAACTGAAATTTTATACTCTTTGATCAATAGTTAATTGTCATAGTAGAGTGAGACCCAATCAGATATGTGTTATGGGAGTGTTTGTATTGCTAAAACTTAAAATCATTGAAATTTTAAGTTAAAAATGTACCAAAAGCAGCTTAAAAAGTGAAAGCTATCAGTTTCAATCATATAACTATCAATAATACTGCATTTAAGTTTGTAGAGCATCACCATGTTTTCCTTATTTAATCCTTTCATTCCCCTTAAACTTGAATTATAATCTTCATTTCACAAGTGAAGACATCAGGAATCTCAGAAAAAAATAATGGACCCAGGAGTGTATGACAAAAGCCACCATTAGGACTTGAACTCAGTTCTTCTGCTTCCGAATCTTATCTTTTTTAGCTTGGTGAAATTATGCAAAACGAGTGAAATTTTAAAACCTTCTAAGTGATTTCTTTATTTCTAATTTTGTGCCTTCTAGAATCTATAGTCCAGAAAGCAACCAGAGGAATCTTTCAGAAGGCATAATTCTTCATGTCCTCCCTGGTTAAAAACACCTCTGTTATGTTGGTATAATAAGGCCCTGCACAATCTGTCTCTGCCTCCCTTCCAAACCCAGCTCCTATGACTCCACCTTGTGCACAGTACATTCCTCCAGGGGAAAATATGTTCACTGAGGCAGCCCTAGCCTCAGAGCTTCTACACTCAAATTGTTCCCTTACATTTGCAGGGCTCAGTCCTTCTCATATAAATTTCTGCTTAAATGTCACCTTAGAAAGTTCTCCCTTTTAAAATTACTAAAATAGCACTCAGGCTCCCCATCCATCAGCACTTGGTGTTGTTGCACACTTTTGTTTACTTGTTTGCTTTCCCAGCTACTGCAGAAGGCAGGACTCTATCACCAGGATGGGAAATTGTTCCCAGCCTCATAAATAAAAATTTCACAGCTCTCCACATGAAAATATCAAGTATTTATTGATCCGAATGTGCAAACGAATGGATGAATGCTGAGTTCATTAGTTGTCAGTAACTATTTACAAAGTCTGACAATGAAGTTCAGGAAGTCATCCTAGAGAAAGTGCTACATGTCTCATTGCTGAATATCACTATGGTCACCTTTGAAGTCCTCCTTGGGAAGCTATGCCCTGCCCTGGGCTCCTAGTTCACCCTACAGAGCAAATTTTGGAACTCTTTTTCTGGAATGGTTGTCAGAGTTATCCTCATATTACCTTTAATGTCCTGAATGTCATCAAAATGTCTTCTTTTTAATATTTCCTTTACCTTTGGGTAAAAAAGTCATTGAAGGCCAGATCAGGTAGGGAAGGTGTTCCAATATAGCTATTTGTTTACTGGGTAAAAACTCAGAGTCATAGACAGTGTCATGTGAGCTGGTACATTGTGATGCAAAAGGTATGAGTAGTTAGCCAAGATTTTCAGTTATTTTAACTGTTTGTCTATCGAAATTTATTTGGTATCCTATGCTTCTCATAGTAAGCTGATGATTTTGACCCACAACTCTTCGAATTTTTGCAATTTTTTTGTCAGTTCTACTTGAAACAAGTTTCTCTAGCCTCTCTTCATCAGTGACACTTTATCTCTCTTCAGAAAAACATTTAATCCATTTGTAAACTGCCATTTTTTTCATAGCATCCCCATTAACTTGGACTAACAACTCCTTGATTTCACTTCCACTCTTGACAAGTTTAACAAGAAATTTGTGAATGTTTTTCATTTCTGTAATTCAACTTTGACATTCTCATAATGTCACACAGAAACACACACTCACAGTAATGAAACCGTTCATCACTACATGTCGACACAAAGACAACTGTGAGACACTGATGTGCCAAGGTTATGTAACTTTACTGAGTTGTTTGTACAGTGCTATCAATATAAGAGCACAGTGACAAATTTGTGAACTTAATTTTGAGACCTCATATGACTGGATAAGATTGTGTGTGACATGGGGGGAAAGGAAATTGGATTCATTCTTTTCAATATTAAAAAGATTTGAACTTGATCTTCTAGGACCATTGAAATATTTCAAGCAAGAGTGATATAATCAGCTTTGTTTTTCAGAAATATTTTTCTTGTTATGATGTAGATAATTAATTATAGACAACAGAGGCAGAAAGCCTAGTTAAGGGCCTTTGTAATAATCTAGACAAAAGAAGATGATCTTTAGAAAAATGAAGTCATTGAGTTACAGAAGACTTGCTGAATTCCAGAAATAATAAGAAGAGATAGTCAACCAGCTTTGCAGTTTTTCTGAATGTCATTGCTAAGAGAGAGGAAGAGGTCAGGAACAAAGTTTGTTCCTACTTAGTCAGCTAATTACATGGGCTTGCCAAAGACTGGCATAGGACAACACTAAAAGAAGAAAGTTTAGGTCAAGACAGACTTCAATTGCAAACTGATATTTAAAGTAATTAAAAATTTCCCCATTAAATAATACTTCCATGAGTTTATATGTGTCTCTTTATAGGTATGTATGAAAAATATGCTATTAACTTTCCTAGTATGTAGCTAGTCTTTTATATGATGTGTTTGGTGAAAGAGAGCTCACAGGCTCACTTTACTAATTTCATTGTTTCACTCATATCCTCATTTATTTAACCTGTTCTATCACAGTCTTCTATTTATACCTGAGCCAGAAATACTGAGATGAATTAGTTGTATTTCTTACCTGTAAGTTCTTGCAGTCTTTGATCTTAGAAAAACCAAACACAAGGTTACTATACCTATAGGCCTTCATCTTTGTGACACACGGAAAAGGTGACAGAACTATTAAAGACACCATTCAACATAGCTTTGGTTGATGGGCAGAGGATGATCCTTAGAAAGTTTCTTGTAGAGGTGATGCAGGCATCCCATGGTAGGGAAGTGGAGAGAAAGAACTTTGTGCATAATAGCAGATCTCTAGGTCTGAATGAGGAGAAAAAAATACTCAGGGTGGGAGTCTGATGACCCATGACCCTGAGACACATAGGAGGCCAGAGAAGTAGATAAGACCCAAATCATAATGGAATTTACATCTACCTACTGTGTATGGTACAATAGGCACATTAATATCATTATGATGATATTCATTTTTCATAGCTGAAGATAAATTATAGCACTGATTATATGGGCCATTAAAAACGTTTCAAGATATGCAAACATCAAAAATGTAAAATTCACATGGAAGGAAAAAAAATGACATCCTCCCAGCCACACCTATAAGACGAGCAAGTGGAAACTCACAGGAATGAATCAGAAAGGATGCTGTCGACTGTGTTTCTTAGAATTGAAATAATGGACCGTAACACTTCCTGTCTCAAAACTTTCATACTGACCCACATGCTTCTTTCCAGGTCTTAATATACTCTTCTGGAACATCTGTAGGTTACACTGCAGTGGATTTTACACTTCTTATTTCAAGGAATGATTTTTGCATATAGGTGTATAATTGTTAAAAATGAAGCTGGCGTGACTGAGGCAAGCATGGGAAACAGACCATCCCTCTGACCACCACCAGGGCAAGTGCCCTGAAGAACTTCCTCCAATTCCCAATCACAGTCACCTGACAAGCACACTTTTCAATCTCTCAGACTAAATTATCTCAAATCTCTAATTTATTTTAAGTTTTATTATGCAAAAATTCTGTTTTTGTCATTTTTCTTTTTTACCAAAAATGCAATAATATAATCATAAATTTGAAATAAGAGGAGATTTTATTACTTGCCTAGACTTCTGAGAGGGTGAGAATTAACTGAATGGTAGCACCAAACACTAGAAGAACTATTTTACATTATCCGCTGCTGTGTAACAAACCAGGCTCAAATTTAGAGGCTAAAACCAAAATCAGTAATTTCTTTCAATTCTTATAGTTGCTACAGAGTTCATCTACACATTTCCCCTGGAATCACTCCTGTGGCTGAATTAGGTGGGGGTCAGCGAGGTGGGGAGACCTGAGAGGCTCCCTCCCAAGTCTGGCAGTTGGTCTTGACACTGACCTGCTTATTCTCTACCTAGCCTCTCCCCCCTCCAAAGGCTAGCCTGGCTTATTTACAGGGTGGTCCCATGTTCCATTCCTACAAAGTCTTCTTGAGCCTAGTCTAAGACATCAAATAGCATCACTTACACCACAGTGGTCAAAGCAAATCACAAGGCCAGCCCAGATGCAAGGAATGCGTATTGAGAGTGTACCTTTTTACAGAAGGAGTGAGAAAGTTACATCTATATAGAAAGAGGCCATATTTCACAGTTTTCCACAGAAGCTGCTTACACCTCAACATCTTACACATCTTGTGTGTATATATAGGCACTATGGGCCAGAAAGTAATCACACCTACATTCCTATCCCAAGATAGCTCTAGAATGCTCATTTTTGAAAATTTCAGTAGCATACTATGATGTAGCTGTTCTCTTTGATTTGTACATTAGAACACAGTGCGAACTGCATGTATTTGCAGAAATATGTTTATTGAAACAATTCAAGGGAATCATCTGAATTGAGGAAAACATTTACATTGGAACAAATTACATTTTGCTGAAAACCTAATTGTTACACTGAGAGCTGTACATTGTTGTAACTGCATACTCCTAATTACACACGCTGCATTATTTAAAAAAGAATGGCATTGTTTATTTGTGATATTCTCTGCTTATTTACACTTGTGTATTTGAGCAAGGAGCAAGGAGTTATTTCTACCAGGCGGCAGAGATTGTTATCTGTCCACAAACACAAAATTAAATCAGTAGAGGGAAGCAGTTCTTCAATAAGAGCACAGTAATTTCTCCTGAGGCAAGACATTCTACAATGGTTTCTAAATTTCTGTATAATTAACAAAGCACTTACCATCTGCAATGATTGACCTGTCAGAGCTGCTCCTCTGAGATAATTTTGGTGACATTAAAAAAATTGAATATCCAAAAGCCACATTTGACATAAATGAATTAGCCCATTCTTGTATATAGAAGTAACACTCAAGGCAAAATGTTTTATGAGATGCTGCATAATACGGGTAACCTTAACCATATTAACTCCCCTCGGGGCCCTTGTCTGAGTCTCTCAGTGTCTGCTGTAATGGTAACCTTGTTCTCTCCAACTCAGGATTTTGATTTTGTAAATGCTACTTGAACCTCAAAGCCAGTGGTTCAGTCAAACCTCTTACTTAAGTATATAGTTAAGTGTATAATTCTGTCTGCATTATAATCACATTTCTTGATTGATGTGTCAGGGTGAAAAAAAGAGGGGACTCAGAAATTCTTTAAATAGCACAAATGGAAAAGTTTCATTCTCTTTCCTATGTTTCCCATTCTTTGATAACTATTAATATTTATAAGCTACAAATGTGTGTAGCACATAAGAAGGGGTTTTACCATCTCTACCAAAGAATCAGAGCAATGTATAATGGGTGTGTTTGAATAATCTAATTATTTTCTCAATATCATGAAAATTAATAGCATAATTGATCATTGATGTGGTTTTCAGAAAGACAAAAAAATGCAGAGAGAACATTTCTGACTATCATAGTTCCTTCTGCTACAGCTCAGGTGTTAACGACAATGGTCAAGTGTAGAGTGGTCCTTTCTATCTCAGGAGCGATACAAACAATACTTTCCCCTCCTTTATTTGTCTTCTTTCATTCTTTATTTCCTTTTCTTATCATTGCTCAAGCATACTATGTTAACATTTTTGATTTTTCTGAAAGTAAAAGTTAGAAGTGTCCGAGACCACTGGGACAGGAATGTTTAAATTTCAGTGACCTATAGGGAATAGTCACTTACTGCATAGTTCACTAAAATTGTTCCTTTACCTTGATACATGAAAGAAAAAAGGGTCTAACATTTCATCCTATTTCAGAGGAATTTCCCCCTACAGACAAGTAATAAAGTATCCCTACAAGTCCAGTCCATGCGCCTAGCAGAGAAACTTCTAAGTCTGTAAGCTTGTGACTGATCTTTCCTATTTGATGTATGTGAAGTTCATTACTGTAGTAACGAGAACTTAAAAACATAAGAGTTAGGCTTATACGCGTCTAACGTGTCTTACAGTAACTTTGTATGTGTATTCTGAGGATTAGAGTGTCAATATATTTCTTGGCAAATGAAAAGATTCTTTTTCAATTATATGGGCTCACCATTATATATAATTATCATTTATAGGTCTTTAAAAAAAAACACTCAGTTAGCTTGGATTCTATTTTCTGAAACCATAATGCTGGGAGTCATTTCTTTCCTATCGCTTAACAAATATGCCACCAATGCCTTTCTAAATAAAGAAGCTTAAAACAGAATCAAACAAATTTCCATTCTTGCTTTTAGGAAATACAAATTCTCTGGGATTTTTTTTATGGTGTGGTATCTGCTTCTTTGAGGTAATGTTATTAAGCAGCAAAAATAATTGAAGAAAGAAAAATAAGAAAATACTCCATCATTTCAATTGGTGAAGTCAAATGTACATTATTATCCCAGCACAGCTTTAACCAATGCAGACTTAATGTGTGTTCTTTGGCAAGGGTGGATTCACCAGATTTGTCTTGAGAAAGCCATTTAAAGATGTGATGTATGTATTTATAAATTGCATTTTCTATTATGCTTCTGCATGTTGATCCAATTGTATTAGATTGTCACATTTCATAATTCAGTGCAGAGAGGAAATATCTAATACTTTATTATTTTAAAGGAGAAATCAAGTCAGTGAATCAGTTCACTTGTATTATATTTTTGTTTTGTTCCTTCTTTTTAGTAATCAAAGATAATGCGTTCTTTTCTCCTTAGTGTTTTTCAGTTAAAAAGAAAGTGAGTGAAGTCTCTATTCCATATTTTATTAGGAAATCTCACACTTTCTCATTGCCCATCTTTCTCTTCTCTGCCTCGAAGGGAAGTGAAATCACATCTTTTCACTTTGGGGAAGCTACTAGACACTCTGAAAGTCTTACTACATTTTTATGTCTCACTACATTTCTTCTATATCCAAGATTATTTTGAAAAAAAAATCCCATTAGCTTCATTGATAGGAGAAAACATTTTTCCTATGAACTTAATTTGATAAAAAGAAATTAGCAGACAGCAATGGTAATTGTTATTTTAAACTGAAATCTTTTTTTTTGCATTACTCTTATAGTTAAATCAGGAAAACAACCTGTGTAAAACTGGTTGTACAGGCTGGTTTGGAAATTTTAAGACACACATATACACAAAAGAAATATTGGTGAACTTACAGGAAAATTGTATTTTCTTCTTGTTTCAACTTTGATTATCATGAAAAATTAACTTTTGCTTACTAAATATAGACACATAGAAAGGTAAAAAGTAAAAATTTTTTTTTTTTGAGACAGAGTCTTACCATGTCACTCTTGGTAGAGTGTCATGGTGTCACAGTTCACAGCAACCTCCAGCTCTTGGGCTTAAGTGATTCTCTTGCCTCAGTCTCTCAAGTAGCTGGGACTATAGGCACCCCTCACAATGCCCGGCTATTTTTTTGGCAATTATTACTGTTGGTTAGCTGGCCCGGGCCATGTTTGAACCCACCAACTTCGGTATATGTGGCCAGCACCATAACCTTTGTACTATGGGCACTGAGCCAAATTTGTTTTTTAATTAACCAGCAGTATGACCTAGTTTAGCATGCTGAGAAACCAAACATGTGATTTGGCACATTTTATTCCTTCTTTTTCTCTCTGTATATCTGTGTGATTGTTTTCTTTAAAAGCATAATTTTGGTCATTTCAAATGCAGTGCACAAGCCATCTATATCAATGGAATGGGCCTTAGGAAGGAGAGTGTGGAAAATTAAGACCAAAGTAGAATTTAAGGAAATCCAAGAAATGTATTTCAGCTCCTTTGATCTCCTTGTGACAACCCACTTAAGATAAGGAGAAAGCAAACTCTGCAACTGCTTTTATCCCTCATGCACATTTATACACTTTGTCAAAGACTAAAAGAGAAAAGAGAAAACAAAGGATTTAGCTCATCCCTTCTCAAAGCCTTTTGACTGATCCTGGACAGGTTTGTATACCACGTCCAGACCATGCACATTCCCTTTCACTCTCTTGGCTTCTCTCTGGCTCACATTTCTACAAATGAAGCAGTATTTCAGAGAGGGTAGAAGTGTCTCAGAATAAAAATGAAGATGCTTGGGCAAGGTTGTATAAAAATGCTTTACAAATCCAAATTAAATGCCCTAGAGGAGAATGCAGTGTGTGATCTGCTTTTGAAAGACATTGTGGGATAAAAATATAGTTATTATTCTAGGGTATTTAAAAGGGTTCTTCCAAACATCTGTGGAAAAGCCAAAGGGGAAAAATTGAACAAATAAAAGTATGACTGGTGTGACCTAATGGCTCCTCGCCTATTAAGATGGACCCCACTGATTTATCTTACAAGGGAACTGCCAATTCCACTCTTAATGTTATTAATTTACATCGAGTGCTAACTGTAATAGACATGATTAAAAAATATATAGAATTACACATTGTCTCTACTCATTAATTCTGCTTCCTGGTGGCTTGATCTCCACCCATTTTTCATGTTCACAGCTTGCCAGGTGAACAAGGACAGAGTTAAAATGTTTCATGAGGTTGATCCTTATCATTATTTCCAATTAATTCTTTGAGTGCATATAGGGTGCCTGGTGCCATGCCGGGTCCTTGAAGAAGCATGAGAGAAATTAATTAGACACATTGAAGACACATCAGATATAAAGGGCAAGTAACACCTCGAGGAAGGAAATACATCATAAATAAAAGATTTTAAGATTTTTTGTTCATGTAAGTCTGTTTTCATAATTTTGCTCATGTTAAACTGTGAAATAACAAAGAGGGAGGGAATTAGTACATGAGCAGAAAAGAGGAAAAATGAACAGAATTGAACAGAAAAGGATAAATTGGAAATTCCTATTCACACAAGAAAAATAAAAACAGGAAAGTATTGATTAGGAGTGTTTAAGCCATAAGTTAGAAAAGTCCAACTAAAACTGGCTTAAAATAAAACAAAGAGGATTTTTCTCACTCTACAAATGGCTGCCTTATGTACAGCTTGATCCAGAACTTGAAACAATTCTGTTCAAGTTGAATTGTACTTTCTTGCACTGCTTAACTTTGTGCTATCTGTCTTCATCCTATAGCAACCAAGTTGCTAGCTTGGTCCATCCTTCTATCATTTGGGGTTAGACAGTGTGAATAAAGCATTAGGCTAAGTGAACAAAGGCAAGTCCTCCCGCTGCCTTTTCTCCTACCTGTGCCCCACTTGTGTGAGCTCTCCGTGGACCACCTGCTCATCCCTGATCAACCATTCTGCCCATCCCTGAATCAACCAGTGTGGCTTCCATAACGCAATTCTACAAATGACCAGCACTAAACAGAATAATCAGTCTTACAAACACAAGGGAGATTTGCACCTCCCCAATCACAAGGAATGAGTGCAGAAGGAATGATTGTCCATAAGGAAAATTGGGTGCTTTGATGAAATTACATGGGAGTGAACGTTAACCAGAAACAAACATATATACAACCAAAGAGAGTAAATGTCCTCTACAAGAAGCACAAGGGTAAAAGACAGAAAATATAGGGCTGGATAGATTCCTTTATGCTAAGTTCTATCTTGGATTTTATAAGTGATGACATAAAATTAGGACAGTCAACAACACTAGCTTTGCCATTGCCACACCCACAAACACTCTGGGGAATGACTAGTAAATTATATTCACTTAACTTGACTCAGAATGCAAAAGCATCAAAAGTCAATTTTGCTCTGCTATTACTCTGCAATATTTGCCCAGCTCTACAGAGGACAGAATAAGCTTTTGTGTGTGGTGGGTGTTGTAGCGCTATCTGTAATCAGCCCTCACGAGATTAGTGCAGAGTCTGCCCAAGGAGTAAGAAATGTATTCACTGAGATCAAAGAAGGATAAAAAAAAGAGCCCAAGAAACTTTTCAGGAAGAATCAGGAAGCAAGTATCTTCGGGATATAAGAGAAAAAGAATGAGGCCTGCTTTTTGTATTCTAAATAGAGACAGAAACTGATTTTTATAGAAGGTCTAATATAGGCTGAGCACTCTACCTACCTCATCTCATTACCCCTCATGTTATTCCCACAAGGTAAGGGATTAAATTCCACTTTTACAATTAAAAAAAAAAAAAAAAAAGCACAACTAACAGCTGTGAAATACTTTCTAAAGTTCCCACTACTGATAATGTTCAGGACAGGGATTTGAACCCATGTCCATATCTTCCTCAGATATAGAATAACAAATTCTGTCTCTATGTAGAGACTTTTTAGTAGGTGCATAAAATTGAAAGCTTCTCACACCTACCATCCACTTTCCTTGTACCCGCCCTCCACGCTAAACAGGGAGATGGAACATGGGGGAAGAGATGGTTTGGGAGTACAAAGGAACTCTTGAGTAGAAAGATTTAAATATGGGATCACATCTACAGCGCATCTTAGAAGGGTACAGGTGAACCTAAATAAATGCAGAATACAAATGTTTTCATACAATAACCAAGAAAATCCCATGAAACAGTTGGATGAAAATATTTCAGATTGTATATGAAGTCAGCACGTTGTACCCCCATGATTGCCTTAAAGTACACAGCTATGATTTAATTAAAAAATAATATTAATAAAATAAAATAAATACAATTCTCTGAAGTTAGGTCTAATGGCTGCACCTCCCTTTGATACTTCAGTAAAATATTCACTTCTTCTCGATGCATTGTTTGATCAAAATGGTTTATAGTTGTTTATAAGTACTGCTTAAAATGAAAGTGAGAATAGGGGAGACTTGTGAGGAGATGATTGCATGTGGGTTAGGTTTAAAATAAGAAGAGGTGCTTTTAAGATTTCTCAGAACATCTCTTATAGTAATTTTTTAAAGATGAAATTATGAATACTTGTAATAATGTCATCAATGCTTCATAAAGAAGTAGCAAGGATGAAAGAAAAGAGCAAACCTTGAGCAACAAAATCATACTTAAAATGTAAAATATTAAATTCTCTTCTTCACAAAAGAGAAATTGCTGATCATATTTCCAGATAACTTTCTCAGATTTAAATGTTGTGTTCAAATAGGCAGCAGGAGCATGACCAGTTATGTTTCCACTTACAAAGGATTTTCTCCCATATTCTATGTTTACCTCCAAGGATATTTTGTTGGATTAATCTTTTCTTTTTCATTTCAAACTATTGAGGGGTTCACACATTTGGGCTACATAGTTTGTATGTGTCAGTCAAAATTAAAAGTGTTCCCTTCACTGGATTAATACAGCATATCCTGAAGAAAAATCTAAACTCAATGATGAAAAGCTAAAGAATTTATCATGTCTTAAGGCAATTATACTGCTATAGTACTGAGCACATAGTAGGTGTTCAAAAGATGACAAATTTTGTTTACCACTACCCGAGAACTTTCCCTGATAACAGTAATTTCTCAGTTGGCTGAGAATAAAAATTAGAAAACAAAATGTGAAAACTGTACCATCTCTACTTGATTTTTTGGTGGTACTCCACCCCTACCCGCTGTGTAACATTCTCTAAGTGATTTAAGTTAACTTATTATAATTTTATGGCTTTTCTCTCTCATTTCTTTGTGAATTTTTATATAATAACAGCTTTAAAAACAAGTTAAATACTTAAATTTATAATAGATATAAAATGAAATGGAATATTATATAGGATGGGACTAATGCTTCATTCAACATAATGCTTTGTCTCAATGAATTCTACTCAAGAAGAATCTGTTTTCATCTTCTATCCAAATGAATGATACTAAGTGAATAGTTCCAAGACAGGAGTGATATGGCTCAATCACCATCAAATTTCTATTATTCACCCCGTGACTTTCTTTTTTTTCTTTTTTTTTTTATAATTTTATTGAATCATAATTCTGTACATTGGTGCAATCATAGGGCACGATTCATATACATTCAGAAATGTTTTCATCGTACTGTTACAGATAGCCTTCATGGCATTTTCTTGATCACTATAT